>PRKT01000068.1:1147005-1186611 GCA_003671525.1 Saccostrea glomerata
ATTTTGAATTTCGTTCTTTTTCATTATTTTTACCAAATCAAGATATAAGCGAACTCTACATTTATAATATTGATAACAAATCACTATAAAAATATTTTTTTACCCATATAAACAATATTATGGACTGTGTAATGTGACTTAAGGGTGGCTTAATGGTGGCTTAATGGTAGCTTAATGGTAGCTTAATGGAGTTTGGACATTAAGCACCTGTAAGTCTAGCTTAATGGTAGCTTAATGGTGACTTAATGGTGGTCTAAAAGTTACCATTAAGGACCTGTAAGCCACCATTAAGCTACCATTAAGCTACATTTAAGCACCCATTAAGGACTTTGAGTTGGCTTAATGGTAACTTAATGGTGGTGTAAATGTTACTTAAAGGTGCTTAATGGTGACTTAATGGTGACTTAAAGACAACCATTAAACCACCATTAAGGACCTATAAGCCACCATTAAGCCGGACTTAAAGGGTGTGTTTCATCTTGTGTTTTTTTTTTTGAGTTTGAATAAATTTTCGAAAAGAAAAAATGAAAAAGAAATATAAAGCATTTAAATACAAAGACTTAAGTATTCCTTTTTTATTCAAAAAAGGAAAATAAAATAAGTGGACAACTATCTTTTGGTATACTGTATCAAATAAGTAATTATATAAAAACATGAGAAACCATGCATAAAAACGTGCATAAAATTTACACTTAAAATTTTGCTATGAAATACATAATACATGTAGGTGCTACATGTACCCATTGAACTTGTAGATAAACCTTTTATTGTACAGTGAAATACCAGTATCTCAAAGTTGAGGGAACCTGGGCACGACTTCGAAGATATCCGGGGGTTCGAGATATCCGAAGTTATCTAGCAATATCGAATCAACGATGTCCCTTTTTTTGTCATCTCTCACGAGAGATGACACATTAAGTTTGATTTCCGGATGTGAGGTCCCAGTATAAGCAGCCATTAATGAATAGGCAATCCTCGGATGATTACGCTCGTGCGGGGCACAAACTATCCGAGGAGCACCGAGTGGCCACTTTGATGATGATGCAATTTTTTAAATATAGAGCGGTAAACAATGAGCGATCCAAACATTGAAAAAGAAAAAGGGCTGCACAGGAATCACAGAAGGTCGCACACATGGGATCGCCTGCTGGTTGTTGGCATGATGTTCAAAATATATGTACTTATTTAATCATCTACGCTACTGCGTAAATGATCAATGGTCTGCGCTAGATGGAATATAGGTAACTAGGTCAGCGTGTTGAATCAAAAATCACTAATGATCTGTCGAGGTGTGGATCCAAGAATTAACAGAAAAACAACATCAAAGTTAATTCATTTACATTTAGTACTATAAACTGCTATGAATTGAGGTAGATTTTTTTTATGGTAGTCACTATATAATTTATTGCCAATCCCCCCCCCCCCAATATACATGTATGAGGATAAGCGGAGACTAGAATATATTTGAAAAACTACGAGCACTTGAAGAAAGCTCACAAAGATTATGATCGAGCATTTTCTTGAATGTCTACAGTTTTCTTTTTAATGATATATAATAAAAAACTTGCAATCATTTTTAAGGCAATTTTCAATTGTATTAATGGCAAAAAAGTCATTAAATGACTTTTTCTATGTTATTGAAATGAAGCCAAAATTTAAATATATTCCGAAAACAATAATAAATTCAGGGTAGGCAAATTTGGATTTTTTTCCAGATAATTCGTGAATGCTTAATTTTGGCTGATATCATTTAAACTTTACTACTGAATTACCTCTATTTGAAAGCGCGAAGTGGGGCTTAGTCAGCTGTTGTTACTATTTTGAGTGTGATTGCAAAAATGGCAATCCATACTCCCAGACTAATATCAAAAAACTCTGTCTCAAAACTTAAGTTTTACTACCTACTCTATCTATAACACACTTTCTCTTATAACATCATCTCTTTCTCTTTCTTTCTCTTGCATTCTCTCTCCTTTTCTCTTTCCCCCTCTCTCTCTTTCTCCCTCTTAAAAAATGAATGATGCAATGAAACATTGTGTTCATCTTGTATGTTTCTACTACTATTATATAGCATTGTGGAATTAAAAAAAAACAAAAATTTTCTGTCTTTCATAGAAAAATGTTACATTCCACTGTTTATTCATTGACACAAATGGAGCCAAAAAGATGACATTTCAGGCTTTCTGGAAAGCCAAACTAGTTCATATATATCTTCATGTGTAACACTATTCTGTATTAAAATCAAAGTACTGAGAGTACTGGTAAGCGCTAAGCATGGTTTTTATTTGAAATTCATCAGAATTTAAATTCCTTATCGCATTGGAATAGCTGTAAAGGGGGGGGGGGGACTCAATTGCTTAATTGAAATTAACCCAGCTCTTGATTGACTTGACTGTTGACTGTTACATCAAATAACATCGAATGTAAGTTGTATTACAATAACAACGTTTTTAAATATGCAAAAAAAAAATAACAAAGAGAATCTTCTTTACTATTTCTGTGCACTTTTTTAACGCATGTGAGTTACTTTTATAACCATTCTTTGTTTGTCACACCATAGGACAGTAACACAGTTACCCGTCCGGACAACAAGATTACTTGTGTTGCATTGTTGGTCCAGGTTTCTGCGATAAAATTAAATTTATATCAATGTTACAGTGCGATTTTTTTCTTCTGACTCATCTCATTCAGATTATGTAAGACCGTGTCTGCCTTTGTTATTATTGTTATTTTTATTATTAGTGATAAAATAGAATTAGGATTATGAATAAAAGATTTTTAAAATGCCTTAAAATTTTGCTTGAACTGTTAAAATAATTTTTATTTAGTCATAGATATTTATAAAGTTATAATTTTATAAACGTTTTTTTTTTTAATCCTAGCATGGCACTTGTAATATATACATGCAATCAATAAAAGTTACTGCGTATACAAATAATGAATAGAAATTGAACTTTTAAATTTTGTATTGAATATGCTACAGTTGAATAACACAACAATACTTTTTTTTCAATATTTCTCATTAATTGTGATACCAATCCCTATTCGTGCAGTATCTTGATATCAACATGTAACAAAAACCCCCGAAGACTTTACTTCTTTTTTTTCATTACATTGCTAAAATATCAATTTTGGGTATAAGGATTTTGCATTAAATTTTATCTTTTTGATAAAATAAACCATTCTTATCCTTCATCTTTGACTCTCGCGCACATGAATAATTTATTTGTACCGAAAATTGAAAACGTTTGACCATTATTTTTCTCGTGTAATATTTGAAGCTGATTTGTCAATATTTCTTTTTGAAATAGAAATATTTAATTAACTACTAGTATACTCTTCTACTTAAAAATAAAAATATATCATATTAAAATTCGTGAGTATTTTCCGTTGACTCATTTTGGTGGAATTACTTTAAAATGCTACTAACAGTTTTTTTTTCCACTATGTAAAACATGCTGACAAGAATGAAATAGCCACAACACCCAAGCGTTCAGTCTAAAGGAATTTTCTGCATCAAAATATTCTAATACGAATAAAGACTATATAGAAAACCTAGTTAAACATTTATTTTAATGGAATCGTACATGTACTACTAACAGATTTGATCCAATTTGATTTTAAGAAACTCAATGAAACTTTTCAATACACTTGCGCATTAAATGTTTTTTCGGTACTTGTATTAACTTTTTCGAATTACACCGCAGAAATAAGATTTGTGATATAATTGGTGCTTGCCAGTACTTATTGATATGCACCATATTGTTCAGAGATTAGATCCGCCAAATTTCCGTACGAAAATTAATATCAACTGTACTAAATAACACCTATTATGATAACTCCTACAATAAAGTAGCCGACAGAGGGTCGGGAATTTCCAGTTGTATATTTTTAGACGACTTGGTACAGTTACATAACTTGCTCAGTGGCGCTGTATTTCGTAAGCTTAGCGCTGTATCACTCCTCGAAATTGAGTTCGTCATTTTGAAATCGAACATAATATACATCATTTATTTTTAAAAATATAATCACCTTTAAAAAGAACCATATATATTACACCACGGACGGAGATAATTAAGGTCAACAATAGGAGACAATGCAAAGGCATTACAGAACTCCATTTGTTTACTTAATTATATCATTAATCATAGAGGGCGCGTTAGGGGTGCGTTCAAGATCTTAGTGGAAGATGGAATTTAAGTACAGAAACGAATTTAGAACAAGAATTTTTCTTGCCTAGCAGCCACGTAAAGAATTTGTATTATAAATATTTATGCTAAGTGATAATTTGTAATAGAATTAACAATTTACAGGTAGAGGAGCTGTGTTTTCAAAACGATTGAGTATGTAGCATTAAACTACGCGTAAGTTTACTTGCAACTATGGTACTGGACGCAGCCATATATACGGCCGGTAGATGTCGTTGATAAAAAGATTATGCAAATTATCATGGAATCTGAAGACACCCTAGTAATCGCTTGCGCATGCGCACTTAGCACTTAAAAACATGCAGTCTTTATGGTAAAGTCTCAAGCAAATTCGCAATAAATATTAAGAAAAACAATGTTGTTGTTTTCTTTATCGTGTATAATTGTAAAACTATTTAATAAACATGCCTTATTGCATATTAAGCGAATTTACATTTTCCAGGCCATGCCTACGTGGTCAAACGGGATGTATCATTAGTGTTATAGTTGAAGAACCTTCTCCGTAAGAAAAGAAAAAGACGATTTTTAAAAAAAAACATAATTTGATGAAATTTAGTGCAAAATGTTTTTTTTTTAAATAATCAGTATTCAAACTGTGTACTTGATATTAATCGCTTACATGTATAACATAAACATTGCAAAGTACTACTAAGGAACATATAGTTTACGAAACTAACAAATGAATGCACATTGGTTTCGGAAGCAAATTGAAAGTGGGAAGGCTAAGTGTAAAAAAAAAAAAATTGTACGTTCAAAAAAACCTGACACGCAAAAGAAAAGAAAAAAAGGAATTGTGCATTTTCCAAACACGAAAATCCTATTTCGTGGGAGGAGGGGGAGGAAAAAAAGTTCCGACGCCTGTGATGCAAATGGCGGTCAAGGTTATCTATTTATACGTAGATAAACATGAAAAATTCAATGCACTTCGAGATAAGCCAGGTAAAATAGGGCTTGGGACTTTGAATATACTTTGACATAAGCGCGGTATTCGAGATTACCGTGTTCGAGATATCAGGTGTTTTTTAAATCATATATAGAGAGAAAACGGCCGGGACCGGCAATTGACTTTGACATAAACTGGGTGTTCGAGATATCCCATGTTCGAGATACTGATATTTACCTGTATTACATTTATTTACATGTTAATTGGTTGATGTACTGGATAATCCGATTTTTTGCACAAGCGCTGAATTTTTCATTACAGTTTTATTTTATATAACAGAAGACGAAAAGCCATTTTAAGGTAGGTCGCGGGTTTGCTTTTGTCATCAGTTTTGGTACACAATTTCGACGATTCGAGCGTTTGTTTTGTGCACATTCGATTATGACGTCAGTTATGTCACAAAGACTACGTTACGTTTTTTCCCGTTTTATTCTCAGCAAATGACTACAAGTTTGTACGAATCAAGCAGATTAATAAATACAAAGTGCAAACCTCGTACATGTTTTATAATATTTCAGTCTGAATTCTGATGTGATTATGTGTAACGTCTTGGACAAATTAAATACAACACCAAATGAAAGAAATAATTTATATTGTAAGCGATATTAAGCTGCTAAAAGTCAATCAAATTAAATAAGTCAGCGTGAAAGTTATTATGTGTATAATTTTCAGGATGAAATCATTCCTCAGCACTAAAAACAGGGTTAGATTTAATTACATGTAATAATATGTATTTTCCTGATTTATTTTCTTATCATCATCATTATAATTATTTGGTTATTATGTATTTCAATTTCGTGTAGTCGCCTTTTTGCATCGTCGGAAACCCACGGGTGATCTCGTCTTTTACTGATAAGTAACAGACGAGATCACCCGTGAGTTTCTGACGATGCCTTGTTTGCTGCATTTGTTACAAATTGTGAAATGCATTTAAAAACCTTTTTTTATTTTACAAACACACGGGTTGTAAGACCTATATGACTTTGTAAACAATTATTTATAAGTATATTTTTTTTTCATATTTTATAACAAAAGTGTATTTTAAGCGTAATGCAAGGGTTTTATATTTTTCGTACGGAAATTTGATTCAGTAATTCAGAGAATTAGAAAGTAAAAAATGTTTGAGAGTTACCTACCATATACTACCATATACTAGCTTGCCACTAATATAGAAAGAACATTTCAGGTGACAACACGCCCCCCCCCCTTCCCCGCTAATTTCTTCAGTATCGGGATGTGAATTCTTTACCGTTTTCTAATAAAGTAATCATATTTATGTCTTATGACTGAAATACTCTTAAACATGAATTTCCTAAAAATATAGGAACTAATATTTTATCACTCGCGTTATTGTCGCTGCATGTTAATTTTCATGCAAGAGTTCATTCACACTTGGCTACGGAGAAAAAAATATCCATCCATAGTACTGGGTTTTTTTTAATGCCAAAAAAGATTCAGAAAGAAAAAGGATGCCCAGTTAAGGTGACCTTTTAGATCTTGCATATTCCAAATGTTATTCATACTCGTACTGTAAACGTAACTTCGTTCAACTAATGACGTTGTAGACAATAAATGACGCCATAAACGCAACATTAATTTTAGCAATACAAAAGCAACCACCGATCAATTTGAAATTATTTAGCAAAAAATCTAGCGAGAAGACATATTATATCAATAGATTCGATTTCACCTCATCTTGATATTTTGAAATTCCTGACTAATTAGTCTACGTCTTTTAAAAGTTATTCAACGATTTTTAGAGAAACTATTTTCACAAAATTTGCTTAAAAACGTCATTTTTCCATATATTTCAATAGTAAAGCGTAAAAAAAGTAATAAAAACCATACCGCGTTTACGGTACTATAGCATTAAAACTACGTAGTCAAATTTAATAAAAATTGCAGATAATACGCTGTAAATTCTAAGGAACATTATATCAAATTTTCAGGATATGTTTTCTCGTAAGAATATTTATGCAGTAAACTCGCGACCTACCTTAAAGCATGTTAAATACGTCATCTAGGAAGCATGTGATCTAGATTTGAAGCATGCGACACTAGTACTTTTTTCAATGTTAAATGCTCTGAATAGATTTATTATATAAAATGTTGTAAAACAAAATTCAATTTTTAATAGAGTAAGACCTCTATTTGGGATTAAGCAAAAATGAAAAATAATTAATTAAAAAAAAAATAAGCCAAAATAATAATTAAAAAAAAAATGTTTCTCACTGCACGTAGTAATTACCTTATTGTGATGCGTAAATACTAGTTTTTTATTACCTTTTTTTTCAGACATAAGCAGTCTTACTTATTGGACAATAAATGAATACATTTAAGGGATATAACAGTGTACCTCCATCCACACTTAACACAACAAATTCTACAATAAATTAGTTCTCAAACGATGACTAGTACCAGGTAGCCCTTTTACAGACCGGAGTAAAATTGATTTATTTCTATTTTCATCGACTTAGTCAACTGTGGAACAAGGCATAAAACACAGACCCTCGGAAATTTCAAAGATTGGACAAATTGCGTAAAAGGAGAAAGCATTTTTAGCCAACCGGTCAAACCTGCCTTTAGCTCAATAAATGAATTTGGTACACCGATATTATGTATTTTGCCGAGTCGCTATTGTTTTGTTACTTTGCACGGCGATAGTGACAACTGAGGGGAAAGTATATCTACTGCATGAAATTCTACTAACTGCAAAAATAAATATTTCTTAGAACTCTGATTATTATATTTGCTTTGCTTTTGGGCGACGTTGCTTCATCTATCAATTTATTTTGTTTTATATCTATGGTTTTTTTATATTGTTGTATAATTATCAGGTAACTAATTATATCCCTCTGCCCCTTGTTTTTTCTGTAGACAGAAATTCTAGTATTTAATCTGTCTTATTATAAAGGAATGAGGAAAGGCACGTGTACATAAATTGGCGTATCCAAAATTGTTTGCAAACACTGGTCATTAGTATTAAGTTGTTGTCCTATTAATTAATTATCGCTACACACATTCCCACTGTATATTACATGTAAAACAAATCTATTACATTTAATAGAAGTAGTGCATATGCAATTTTGTAAAACGCAGCCTTCTTTTTATTATGCTATGAATTTATTTTGAATTACCCCAGTTTATTTGATACTTAATGAAAAACTCTGATTGATTGAAAAAGAATTCAAGGATCATGATGTAGTTATATACTAAAGGCGTTCAGTAGCTATAACAATAAGCCCAGCTGCGATTCCTTCGCAAGCCGTCGCGTCGGTTTGGCATTTACGGAAATTGCTTCTTCGATCTCCATCACTGCTTCCTTAACTGTAACCCAAAGAAGGACATAAAGATTTCATGGACTTCATGAGCCAAGAGAGACAGCGGCTTACGTCGGAGTTCAGCCACCCTCCTGCAAATGGTACCAAAATGCTTCGGTGTCATAGGGAACTGCACGGAACAAGGCATATATGGACTTTCCGTTTCCACCAGAAGCTTGTTATCCGGAATAGATCTCACTCCGGTTTGCTGGAAAGGCGACATCCAGAATACTCTACCGCTTACTCCAAAGTAGACGGGTCGTCCAGTGCGAAACCACAGGCACACCTGGTCCGGGCCACCAGTGAAGCAATATAGATAGATAGGTGCCAAAGTCGGGACACTCAGGCCATCAAGTAAAGTTATACAGTCCTGCTTTGGAACCAGTCCAAGAGGGCCATCCTCTGCTCCCCGGAGATGGAGGACCATATTAGTCGAGACATCCGCCCTGCGGAAACACTCCGCCAATATGAACTTCTGTTGGCTATGCACCCCCTACTGTATAACCCAAACCAATCTCTACTAGCGCCTGGGAATTACTGCGGCATAGGTCTACTATGACCCGCACATCATCGCTACTGGCTCTCGGAGTCTCCCCCTGGCAATAAGCCACTGCTTTCTAAGGATTCTTTTCGGCACCTTGTGGCTCATCAAATCCATAAACAACACACCCTCCTGTCTAAATGATTGGTACCTCCACTTGCCGTTTGTCAAGGGTGTTGAAGACATCTAAATTACAAGTAAAAGGGTCAGGCAAACGCCCTGGGTGCCAGTGGCAATCAACAAATACAATCTGGTCTGAATCCTCCCTAGGAGATGTAGTGGACAAACTGGGCCCCTGAGGAACAGCGGATACCTCCGCTCTGGCCTCTGTCTCTTCACTGTCCACCTGAACTGCCTCAGTCTGGGCCAGCTCCTCCTCCCACGAATCAGCAACATCAGACTTACCAATCCAGGTCCGACCTGGACTGCTCCAACTCCCCATGCCAGTGGCCTCTCCGTGTGGCCTTATTGATCGCAAGAGCCATCACCTTTCCCTTGCTCACCTCGTTAAGAAGAAGGTATGGTTTTAGCTTTATTGCGCCCTAAAAATATAATGACATCAAAAAGTTTGGAAACTGGCTTAAATATCAGTTAAATAGAGGACTCTGATAAATCAGGAAAGAATATGGCATGAAGGTTTACCATTCTGCAAATATATCGTCATTAATGCGAAGCATCTCTCTATTTTCAACAGAAAAAGCCTCAAAATGGCACATTTCAAGGGTGATTTTCCTTTAGAAAACAGTATCCACAGCTGTCGCCCAAGTTAATCTTTTGATATTTTGTGCAAAATTCAATAACAAATCACATATCTCAGGATCTTTGTGGGCGATGCCTGTTGACAATGTTATCTGAAAGGAAATTCCATTGAAAATTTGTGTCTTCTGCAACTTTTTAAGAAAATACGGGAAAATGCACATGTTTATGACGTCATAATTAGCATTTAAAAACACATGTGAGAAAAAAAACTTGTATGATTTTTCTGCATTAAATTTCAATTATTTAAAAAGCATTATTTTTCGACTTTTACACCAGTTTCACTTTTTAGAAAATCACAGGGCAAAATTTATATGGAAACCATACCTTCTTCTTTGTCTGCTACTGGGAGGGACAATGCTTCAAAACACCAACAGCAACCTCATGAACTGGCAAAGAAAACCCCCGGCTGACCCTTCCAAGCTGGCTCCGAACCCAAGCTCTCAGTCTCCCTATAGAGACCAATGCCCGTTCATCTGCGTTGGGTCCGACAATCTGACAAGAGAGCTCCACAAGGAAATTTACGAAATCCCTTGGTTCCTTGGCTTCTCTGGCGTGATAACGCCAAATATGATACTGCATGGGTGTCTCCCCTGTGAAAACGTCATCACACCTATCAATGGCGCACCTATGCACTTCTCGCGGTCTCTTCTTGAGGTCCTGTGGTCTGTCATCAGCTGCATCTCTGGTGGGGGCAGTAACTTGAGAGGCACCTTCCTCCTCAGAATCATGTAACGAAATGGAGACCATTTCTGTCCAGTCTTTGTTCTCCGCACCCTGCGGACTCTGTTTAGACACATCCTTTGGCTTGTCTGGATCTTTCAGCTCTAACAGTGAATCTTCCTCATCAAAAACAAACACATCAAAAGTCTTCTCCATGGTTTTATCTAAAAATGAAAATATAAACAAAATATAAACAAATACATTCTCTGAGTTTTCTCGGCTACCTAAAAAACCTTTAAAAACTTGAGGGTCACAAACATCTACACAAACCTTTGTCGATTTGTATGTGAAACAAAATGATTAAATGATTTGAAACACATAAAGTGTAATGAAAAAAAAATATTTCCACAAAATATAACTATAAAACTCGCTGTAATAACAGAACAATAAAGCAATATCTGCAATCAAGAATTCAGTCTTTTCATGAATATTGATAAAGGAAGTGCGTAAACAGTAGGTCTAAATATAGACACGTATGTCCACGGGAAATTATAGACAACAAGGCACGTTGCATTTTGACAACGATTATTAATAAAAGGTTAATATGCGTCATAACAGAGTATAGATTTTTGATACTGATTACGTTTAAAGATAAGTTATATTTATAGTAACATGCCATCCATGTCAAAAGTGAGTTGTATCTCAAAGGGCTTACCTCGTTTTCTTGACGCCATGTTTGTTTATCAATCTAAAAGTAGCGACGGCGTCACGTGGTGGATTTACTTAAAAATAGGTATTATTCTCCTTGCAGGATAATAAATAATTATAATTTGATAACTTTATAACGAATTTTATTTAAATGGTGTAATTTACAGCATTTTCGTAACTTTTATTGGTAAACAAATTATATAAATTTCCAGCCGTATTTTAAGATGGCGCACGTTATAGCGTATATTACTTTAAGTATTTACAATTCATTTTCTTTTTAGTTTTTCTCATTTCCATTTATGGGAGAGCACTCAGGGCAAATATACTGGGGCATATTCTGGGCATCTTCCACTAAAATTCCAACGCATGTGGGATGGATTCAATCTTTACAAAAATCACATTGAACCATCAACCCCTTAAGATTTTGGCTTTTGCAGAGACAATGCGACTTTTTACTACGGCTTTGTTTTTTGTGTTTCACATGTTCAGACACAATTGACTCATCAGTTCCAATTTTAGATCTACTACGTGCCCTAGTACCCATATATGGACCACTTTGAGGTCTTTCCTCTGTTTCCACTGCTGCACTGTCCTTGACAGTTGGACGGGTTGCCTTGCAAGTCTGACTCACCTTCATTTTCCAGCTGGTTATCACTGTTTACCTCACCTTGCAACTGTTCTCTGAACTCCACTAATCATTAAGGTAATTTCCGTGCTTCACACTTTTTCAGTTAGTCATTATGCATGACCTTAACCTCACGGCGTGACTTTACAGCATATACTGTATTAGAGTTTAGCTGAACTATAATTCCTAGACCAATCCACATTGACTCAGCCTTCTTACCCGCATTGCGGCGCCAATAAACAAGGTCACCAACCTTGAACTTACCTGTCCTCATCCTTACGTCATGTGCCCTTTTCATTGACTTCTGAGCAGATTTCAACTTTTTTCTTGCAAGTTCATGTGCTTTTCTACATATTTTGCTCTAGATCCAACACATACCTATCTACCTCACCCTCCTCCCCATTTGAAAAATCGGAAGGAGGTGGGCTGTACATCAATGTTGCTGGGATGTTTACCTCCCTGTCCAGCATAAGTCTGTTTGGTGTATAACCAGTAAGGCGGTAAACTGCTGACCGCAATGCTTCAGGCAAAGTACCCAAATATTGATCCCAGCTCTTAGGTTGACCATCAACATAAAAGCGCACAGCATCCAGGAGTGTGCAATTGTAGCGGTCAACCTGGCCATTTCCAGATGGTTTATATGGTGTTGTGCGAGCTTTGTGTATTCGCAAGGTTTCACAATTCTACGAAACAACTCACTCTCAAGGTTTCTTCCCTGGTCAGTAAATATTTTGTACGGGTATCCAAACCCAGCTTCGAGTAAAAGAATATATTTATTTCCCTGTTTTGTTCGAGGCAAAGGTCCAACAAAATCAAGATAGACTTTTTCCATTGGACTACCAATTTGAAAGCTCTTTAAAGCAGCTCCGTTTGGTAATGGATCTCTTTTATTTATACAGCAGATGTCGCACGTCAGAAGGTACTGTTTCATATCTGCGGCCATCCGCCACCAAAAGAACTTTGTCTTCAACCTCTCTTTAGAACGTTGAATACCCTGATGTCCCGAAGATGGTATATCGTGGCATAGGTATATAATCTCCTTGAAGTCTTGGATCATCTTGCTCTGTTTCTGGTTTTCGCCAAACTACACCCTTCTTATCTAGCAGAAAACAATCTCGTTCCAGCACATAACACTTTGCCTCAGGAATGGAGGTCACGAATCTCCCCTCGCTTGGCAAAATTCCTAACATTAAGTAAGTGCTTAGAAATGTCATGGACTCATCTGCTTGCTGTTGTTTAGCCATGTCCTCAGCATCGAAAGAGGACAGAGAAATTCCTTCCCTTTCTGGCTGACTGTCCGTCTCACGTCCTTTTGTTATCTGACAAACAGACCTATCTCCATCAGACATGTCTAATTCTAATGATGTTCCCTAATTTTATTTGAAACCACAGAATGCACTGACGGAAAATCGAAGTTCTCTATTCCATGAATCAAACATCTCGAGTTCCTGATGCCAACAACTCCTGTACCTTTAAATCAAGAGGCTTTATATAACCATCGCTAGATTTATCTAAGCTAGGACCCTCTTCAAACAATTGTGCTAAGGGTATTACATCATCAATGTCAGTACTGAATTCAAGTCAACGCTCGTGAGCTCTGCGGCAATATCTGCGTCCCGCACATGGTAAATCCTGGAGTTGATCTATGGATGAATAACTCTTGCAGTCATCAGCAATTCTTCGTGAAAAGGCATCAGCATAACCATTCTTTTTTCCCGAGCGGTGCACTATCCGCATGTTATATTGACTCAGTTCGTAAAGCCAGCGAGCAATTTGGTTTTGTGGCTGTTTATGTTCATAAGCCACACCAGACTGTGGTGATCAGTTCTGACTGTAAACTCACGACCAAGCAAATCGTATCGAAACTGGCGAGTAAACTTGATAACAGCTAGAAGTTCTTTACGGTTCGTGCAATAACGGCGTTGATCTGTTGAGAGTACTGTACTTCCACATCCTATTGTCCTCTCATGCCCCTCTCTGATTTGTCTCAGCTCACCGCCAACTGCAAAATCTGAGGCATTCGTTTCAAGAATGAAATGCCCTAAACTTGTTGGTATTGCTAAAACAGGTGGCTAAAGCAATAAGCTAATCAGTCTATCAAAGGCTTCCTGTTGTTCTGTCTCCCAGTGAAAACCTTTTTCCCAGTCAAATCATATGGCGGAGCAGCTATTTGTGAGAATCCAGGGATAAAACTTCTATGGAAATTGGCAAACCCTAAAAATCTCTCAACTGCCTTTACATCATGAGGTATTGGCCTTTCAAGTAATGCCTCCATTACAACACCATCTTGAATTACAGTGCGGCCCAAGAACTCAACTTAAGGACGAAAAAGCTCGCACTTGCGGGGTTTGAACTTCAGTCCAAATTTGCGGAACCGCTCAAACACCTGGCGCAAATTGTTCAAATGATCTCGTTCTGTCCTCCCTAAAATGAGAACATCATCAAGGAAAGCGAGTGCTATCTTCCAATTTAGGCGGTGCAACATCAAATTCTGGCAAATGTGATTGGGCATTACACAAGCCAAACCACATCCGCGTGAACTCAAATAGGCCATACTCAGTTATAAAAGCCGTTTTCCTCCTGTCCTCAGACTTGAGTTTTATTTGCCAGTAAGCTGCAGTGGCATCTAATTTTTAAAACCATTTATTTCCTGCTAGAGTGTCCATACATACCTCTATTAGCGGCAAAGGATAACTGTCTTTAATGGTAATCTTATTCAGTGCTCGATAGTCCACGCACCATCTCACACTTCCATTTTTTTAAGGACAAGGACTGGTGCCGAAGGCCAATCAGAAGTAGACGGCTGGATTACTCAAGTTTGCAGCATTTTATCTAATTGGCCCTCCTCCTCTCCCTGAAAAACAGCAGGGGTTCTGCGCATCCGCTGCTTAATAGGGCGTGCATCACTTGTATCAATACAATGCTCTATTTCTGATAAATTACCCAGGTCAAGGTCATTGATGGCAAAAACATTTGAAAATTCAGTGACCAGGTCAACCGCCTCCCTGTGCACTGCGGTAGGAGCATTCTTCTCTAAGTCCCTGATTATAGAACTTACAAGTTTACAATCCTTTCGCCCCTCTGTTACTACCCGGCGCAATGAAGGCTCGCCTTCCTTGACTGCATGGGCTGCTATTGCTTCCCCAACAACACTTCCTTAATAATATGACTTCTGTCAGTTAGGTTCATGACACACAGCCTACCTACTTTCCCCGAGGCATTACATGTTCTAGAAGCAACAATGCCAGTGGGGAAAACATTAACTGGTTCAATGATGAAATCTGGCATTTCTAGATGGCACTCTATTACTTGGGCAGTGTGTGGAGGAATCCGCACCCAACGGGAAGATACACCATTAAGCACTTGAAATGGACCCCCAGCAAACGTAATTTGTGCATCATGCGCTCTAAAGAATTTATTTTCTAGAAGCATCTCATCTTTTAATGGGCCTACAAAGACCGGATGCTCAAATTCGCATCCACCCATCATGAGCGTTACCTTACCCAAGAACTGGGTATCCATACCAGTTCCTTCACCCGCAATTCTAATGCTCTATTTGTACAACATGAGGCTTTGGTAACATAGAGTCATATACTTTCTGGGAAACAATTGTTATATCTGCGGCTGTGTCAACTGTGGCATTTATTTGTAAACCCGCAATCTCTACTGAAACACGCCATGCGCCTGAGTTTTCACCTTTATTACCAGACTGCACAAACGGTATCACATAGGCTGCATTGACATACAGGTTCTCCGTAAATGTCACTTTATTTTTACAGTAGATGTCGGCACCGAAACCTTTTTCTCTGTGTGACCTATATCCCCATTCCGCTGGGATGGAGAAACAAAATTACGAGTATGCAACATACTTGGACAGTTTCTCCTTATATGTCCCGACAGCTTATAATCAAAACACACAACTGACCTAAAATTCACCAAGCGGCTGGGACTTGATGACCCTAGTGACCTCGAAAATTGTCTTGGACTGTGACCTTGGCTCTCACTTTGTCTATCTATTGAACCCCGAAACCTCTCACTTGGTCGTCCCCTTTCAATACATTCAGGTGACCCTTGACTGACAGGCGAGATTGACCTTGAGTAACAAGCATTAGAGACTGACCTATCATTAGAGGTGGATTTAACTGCTTTTTGAAGACGTGTCTACTTAACTGAAATGTCTTAACCCTTTTGATTGCTCCCTCTAGAGTACTTGATAGGTGATTAATAATCTGCTGACCTGCCTCACAATCTCTGCATCCTAAGGTAAAGCTCTCTATTAATTGTTCCTGAAAAATTTCAGGGGAGATTCCTTCAACAAAGGCTTTTTGGGCTGTATCCATTACCCTGCCCCCCCCCCCCCCCCCAATTGTTCTATGGGCTCTTCAGGTCCTTGAGTAATAGAATTAAATTTTAACTGGGAGACTGCTAGCAGGGAAAATTTTCCAAAAGCTCTGCTCCATGCGGAGAATAACTTCTTGAAAAGTAAGTCTGGTACCCCTGCGGTGCAAGATGTCAAACTATTTCAACACCGAACCCATCAAGATAAGACTAAGTGCAAATAAAAAATCATCATCCCCCAACCATGCTACTCAACAGTTGTCGAGTATTTAGAGTAGAAAGGACCCACTCTACATCGCCATTGTAATTACACCCTTAAACTCTGAGGGTATACTCCTACCTACCCCACTTCTACTACCCGGGGGTATAAGGCTCGGCATTGGAGACCTATGTGTACTTGCTAAAGTAGGACTTGGGATACTACCTGACTGCCACATATGCAACATAATTGGTGGCCTATTCTCCATTGTAATTGGTGGTCCAGAAGGAGTTCCATGATAACCAGGTCCTGTGGCATTTTGCCAAATTTCATTGGGGCAACATGGGGTCAAGGGCATTTAGACAGGGGCTCCCCCCATACCTCTAGAAACTTGACTCCCTATCTAAGACCTCTGATCATCATTTCCTCTCCTGGTGAAACCTCCTGAATGTAACGAGTTTGAAAATATGGTACTAGGCAGCCGAATCCCTAGGCTAGTTGAGCTCCCATAACCAGTTGTAAAGTTATGGCTCGGCTCTGTCCCAGATACTCATGCAATACCCGTGAGGTTATGGCATTAACCTGCTCCCCTGCGGAGACAGAGCCAACTGAGCTGCACACACCCCCTGGGCCCCCAGAGAATGCTATACCCTCACTAAATGCAAATGACCCATGTACTGCCTGTCCAGGAGCCCAAGAACTCCCCTGGCTACTGGAAATAAGTGGCTGACTGCAGCGAGACTGACAGTAGATGTCTGACTTTCACAAGTTTTATTGGGACCTAACAGACCTCTTAACATTCTAGTTATTCCCCCAAGCTTGGAACCTACCCCCTGTACTTCCACGGCCATACTCGTCTTAAGAGATCCTATATCATTTTTAAGAAAATCTACTCTTTGCGACGCTTCACCCCTGAAAAAAATTACTTGCCCAGGAAACACATTTCTTAAATCACCCAGATCATAACCTAACCCATCTTCCATACCCTGTAGATTGTCAAACGCTTCCACAGGTACTTTTTGTCTTTTTTCAGGTTCGGTTATTAAAAATACTCCTTCTTGACCCTGTAGCTTATCCCCTCCTGAGTGAGCGACATATCAAGTTGCTCATACTGGGTGACATTATAAACAGGGGCATCCTCCCCTCGGGGTGTACTGAACATCTTAGGGTCAAAGTGCACTTTGCTTGTACTTGGGACCTTACTCTTCCCGATATTCCCCGAGGTACTTCCCAGGCTACCTTGGCCATTTCCCCCAGGATGGACGTACCGGCCATCCGGATATCTCCGGCCCCCTCTACCAACACCTACAGTTTGCATTTTTTCCATAATAATAAAAATGATACCTCAACACGCACCAAACATTGGAAAAACAACAATCAATTCTGCATATTACAACATGAATGATCTGCGGAACACCGCTAATATTGCACAAATACACATAAATTTTATTATTTTTCAAAATGGCGCCATCCACGTTGTCGTCACTGTAGATTGATTATTTTCCCCACTCGTCGATACTTACTACCCTGCTCGCAGCGCCATTTATCGTGTTTCTCCATGCTACATAGCCGAGATCGTGGGAAAACGATCATGTAAACTTATCACTGTTTATTATATGGAAAAACAGGTAGTACAATGTATATAGGAAATACAATGGACATACAACATGCAAAATCTCGCGCCTTGCTATCACACACCGGAAAGCGTGCTTACTCTGTTGAGTACCGGTGATATTCGACCCATAGGCAAAAATGCCCGGTATCGAAAACCGCCACACTATCAAGGGCAACTCTTTAAAAACTTTTAACCTGCAAAATGATTGTCTTGTTGCATATTATCAGTCTTGTGAATTTGGTTCATTTCACTTTTATTGTTTTCTAGCAATGCATTTTTAACTAATATTAAATTATTTAAAATCGTTCAAAATCCCTTTGTTATACACTGAATATCTTCGGTAAGATTCAATCATAATTTTATGTGTAATCAAATACAAAGACTGTAAATTTTACAGAGTTGGTATATATTATTTCAGAAACCTACAAAGCAACCAGATAACCACCATTCCAGACAACGCCTTTAATGGATTGCCAAATTTACAGACACTGTAAGTTTTTGATCAATTTTTTCATGTGTCAGATTAAAAGAAAATGTTATTTGTTAGCAAATTCACAAATTTAATGTGACAGGCAGTTTGGTTACATTTTAAAAAAAATGAATAAATTCAATGGATTAAGTAAAGGACAATACATGTTGCTTCTGCATGTCGACGCATATACTGAACATAAACAAAACCAGAAGGTATTGAGTTGGTTATTTGACTCTATAGAATGACTGATGAAGTGCCCCGAATGTTTTCTGCCAAGGATAAAAAAATATTTCCTGCTTAGTGTTTCTTCAGACTTAAATTAAACATCATGCACAATGGTTTTTTGGTCTTTTAGCATTTCAGGAGTTACAGGTAATAAGTGCTGCAATAAATCTTTAAGAAATATGTTGAAACTCAAACAAAGATAATAGTCTTTTCTTTATCAGCTCAACTTGTTTTTTTTTGTTTAACTTAATGCTTGGATTTAGTACATGATCTTCTGAAACAAGTGTAATCCTAAAGGGTTTAAGGTATGTCACTCGTGAAAGAAGAAGGTTTGGTTTCCATACAAATTTTGCCCTGTGATTTTCTAAAAAATGAAACGATGTAAAAGTTGAAAATTCATGCTTTTTAAATAATTGAAATTCAATGCAAAAAAATAATGCAAGTCATTTTTCTCACATGTGTTTTTAAATGCTAATTATGACGTCATAAACATGTGCATTTTCCCGTATTTTCTTAAAAAATTGCAGAAGACACCAATTTTAAATGGAATTTTCTTTCAGATAACATTGTCCATAGGCATCGCCCACAAAGATCTTGAGATATGTGATTTGTTTTTGAATTTTGCACAAAATCTCAAATAATTAACGTGGGCGACGGCTGTGGACTCTGTTTTCTAAAGGAAAATCACCCTTGAAATGTGCCATTTTGAGGCTTTTTCTGTTAATAGTAGAGAAATGCTTCACATTAATGACGTCATATTTGCAGAATGGTAAACCTTCATGCCATATTCTTTCCTGATTTATCAAAGTCATTTATTTAAATAATATTTAAACCAGTTTTAAAACTTTTTGATGTCATTACATTTTTAGGGCGCAATAAAGCTAAAAGCATACCTTCTTTTTTCTTAAATCAAGTATTTATTGAGAAATATATCTTGAATAAGTACTCATATAGAGTGACTCAAAATCGCAGAGAAAGTAGGGGGTCAGTGTCCATCTTACTGATCTACGGTACAATGAAGTTCACCTTTTTGCACTTAAATTCTAAATCTTTGGTTAATTAATTAAACCTCTATTTTTTTTTTTTTTTTATCAGATTTAACCATGGCAACAAATGTGATCTTTTTTTTACGTAAAATATTTTGAATAATATTTATCATTGAAAAAATCTTCCAAATAAATGCGCGTAAATTATTGTGTGACCTTTTTGCACTAAAAAGTAAGATATTTTAGGGTATTAAAAAACTAAATAGGCAATAAAACATTTTCTAAAATCAAGCTTTCTTACGACTTAAGTGCTGATCAGTCATTAGTATCGAGTACTTTAAAATAATGGAAGAAAAAGTTGGGTTCAGTGATGTTAATTTTGAAATATTGGTCAAAATATGTGAATTTCAGGCAAAAAAAATGATGTAAATTTTATATTGACTTATTTGTCATATCTTCAGTTTTTTGCTAAGTTTGTTAAAGGAAGGTGAAAATTTTGTTCTAAAAATATGAATTAAGACCTATATTAGATATCCCTAGGAATATTATAATGGAAAATAGTTTCCGACTAAAAGTATGTGAGGCTAAAGTTCCAAGATATTGAATTTGATAAATATGCAGATTTGCAGAATTATCTGCTAAATATCCTTCCACCACAAGAAATAGTCCCTCAAAAACTTTGCTTTTTTGTACCTTTTTGAGCATTTTTTTTCATTGAATTGAATGTATAAACATTTAAATTGTTGAAATTGTCATGAAAATTGAATTTTGATAAATAGTTTTGAAGTAAGAGGTTCTGCGTGAACTTTTTCCAAAAGCTGACGAGTGACCTACCTTAAACGTGTTTTTTTTTTACATTTTAAACTTGGAATATATTCATATCTAACAAGAAATCTTCATGAAAAACGTAGTGACACTTTCATTTTTCAATCGTCAACATTCTTAGAAAATGCAGGAAGATACCCACATCACCTGCATTCATGGTTTATATCTCTTAGTTGATTGAATACTCCAGAGCAGGCTCTACGTATGAACAATTTCTATGACAAGATAAGTTATTGACGAACAATTTGATGAATCAAAAATATCAGCAGCCTCGTTTCAAGTTATAATTTTGTAACTTCTATTGTCAATAAATGACCTTGTCAACAAAAACAAATTATCAAATGCTGGCTGACTTTTTTCATGCTAATTGTTAGGCCATTATTCACACACTGAATTGTTCACACATTTTCCCGTCATTTTCGGATAATGACAAGGATTACTATCATAGCAATAAAATTGGACACTTTTAAGAAGTTAAAAATTCGAATAATGCAAAGACTGTGTCTGAGCCTATAAATTATATTAATGTAAGTATACGTTGATTGGAGGGTTGTGGCATGTTGGGCTCAATTATCAACGAAGAGTACTACGTACCGGTATAGGTGGCAAGACAATAGCTAATAAGACAGCCATAAAAAAATATACTCGGGACATCGAATATCCTCTGACCAAAACCCTAACCTCTGTTTGATGGATTAAAATCTTTGGACTATATTTTCAACATTTTGAATTTCCTTGTTTCAACACCAGATCTAAGGGAAAACGGTAGTAAGGCATTTTGCGCTTTAACATTTTAAGACAGAACCAATGCAGAATGTAATACCGTGATATGTCATAACATACTTTAATAATTATTTCATTTTGCGTTTTAACATTTTGTTTTTACTGAAAGCAAAAAGATAAAACGAAAAATAAAATAGCACAATTTTTGGACTTTTACGTTTTTTTACGTTTTGCGTTCAAAAATTGAATTCATTTCTTATATTTACATTATTTTTCTGATGAGTTCAAAAATTGAATTCATTTCTTATATTTACATTATTTTTCTGATGAGTTCAAAAATTGAATTTATTTCTTATATTTACATTATTTTTCTGATGAGTTGCCATAAATTAACGCAATTCAACTGTCATTTTTAAAGCAAAACAAAGTGCACTATATTTTTTGACACCAGGTGCTGCATTATGATGCAACAATTGAGATATTCATGCTTATTCTTGGTACATATGTTATGTAGTTTATGAAAAAAATGAACTGCATTTTATTTTGTAAAGAATCATAGGGAAAATTATTGGAAAGGTGAATATTGGTTCTTAACATGTATTCTCCGTACGCACAAAAAATGTTGGAAACGACATGTATCGGATTTTGATGAAATTATCATTATAGATGTGGCTTGGTACAAAACTAGTAAATATGGTGTCGGAATTTCCACACGTGCATGTTGTTGTCATGGACACAAATCAATTGAATTCGGCCATTTTAGGCCCTTTTTAAAACATGAAAATTCATGAAATGTAAATGAATATTTATCAGAATCTAACGCACTCAAATGAAGATCACTGGATCATATGATAATATGAACTTTTAAGGTACACAGGGCATATTAACGTATATTCTAGAAATATTCTTCCCTGTAAGAAAAAGGTCATGGAAACATATTTCTAATAGTTTCTAAAAACGTGAAAAAATGGGGAAATTGGCATTATTTAAGATCTTCCAGGGTGAATAAAAAAAATTGTCTGCAGAAAAGTTCCAAACCCTATGTATTGTATTTTACCTGGGAATAAGAAGTGTCATTTTATGAAAAAAATATCATTTGGTTTATGATCCTAGTTTCAGTAACATGTATCTATAAATATATATAGTTAAGATAAATGTGAAAAACTAATTTTAGTAAAGTTTTAATTGTCATTTCTGCATAATTAGGAAGTATCTTGTAAAATTTGAGATCTAAATGACAAGAGCTGGACACCACTAGTTGGTAAGGATAATGGTTGAGGGGAATTCCCATTTCTATTTTCATCAGGTGGCTTAATATACATATGTCTTTGAATATTAGGAAAAATGGCATTTTTGTTCTAATTGGAAGCTTCATATAAAAAAGACTTAACAAATATAAAGCTCTCCACAATATGTCTTCAAAAGGTACACATCTTTGTGAAATAATTGCTACAATATTGAGGATGGACTATTGTCTCATTTTATAGCAACAATTATCTAAACAGAGATTACTAGAATAATTGAGAAAATATATATTATTGCACCTTTTTCAGGCAGATTTTAGATATAATTTCTATATAATTAGGTAATATTGTGTAAAATTTTAAACGTTAATAACAAGAAATGGACGTCACTAGCTGGTATGGATTATAGTTAAGGGGAATTCCCATTTCCATTTTTAGTATCAAGTGCCCAAATATTGAAATGTCTCAAAATATTAGGAAAAATGGCAATTTTATGCCCCAGGGAAGCTTAATAGAAAACGTCTTAACAAATAGAAAGCTTTTTGCAATATGCCTTCAAAATGAAGACGTGTTTGTTCAATAATTGCTACAAGATTGTGGATGGACTTTTGTGTATTTTTTTATAGCAACAATTGTGAAAAAAATAGATTTTTTTCAAATAATCGAATAATTGTAGATTATTGCAGCTTTTCAGGCACTTTTTAGATGTCATTGCTGCTAAGTTAGGAAGAATATTGTAAAATTTGAGATGTTTTTGACAAAAGCTGGCCCCCATTAGGCGGTGTGGAAATGAAAATACAGACTGTTATAGCATTGTGTGACTGACAAATACTTCCAAACTATTAGTGAAATGCACGTTATCTGAACGAGGTTCCCTTTACTATTTATATCACATCCACCAAACAGGGTTCTCCATGAGCTGTTTTACTGTGTTGCTCCCGACACAGTAAATTTTTCTCCGACACAGTAACGAATCAATTTTTTGCATGCGACACAGTCAATATTTTGCAGACACAGTAAGATCTGTGTTAATTTAAAAATCTAAACACACAAATTCTTTCTAACTAAAACTCAACCGTCTTTCAATTCTAAAAATTAGAGCACTAAATTACGAGGGCTTCACCTTGCATAATCAATTATCTGACGTTTTTCATATCAATTGTTAGTCCATTATTTATACACTGAATAGACGACAGATTATTTTCGTAATTCCCTGATCATGACAAGGAGCACGCGGCGGGTGTGACCATACGGCAGGGGATGCTCACTCCTCCATGGCACCTGATCCCACCTTAGATGTTTCGGGTGTCCGTGTTTGCTCTGCTCTTATTTGGTATAGTTTAATGGACTTTGAAACTGAATACTGTTCGTTATCTCTATATCCTTCCTAGAACATCGCCAGACTTTACGCATGACGAAACCTAGAGAAATAATTTGTTTTCACACTTCCATGTAACTGTTGATTGGTAGTTGCAATAAAATACATCGTATTATTTAAAAAAAAAAAATTAAATATGTATCTTCTGTAGAGACATGATGCTAGAATTATGTTAGTCTTGTAAGTCAAACATAACATCGTACAAAAGTCATTTGATTGATTTAAATGAATTGCTTAAAAATTTTCAACATGTTCAAGTAACTTTCAAAAATAATTTATTGTTGTAAAGTTTCTTTTTTGTATGCGGAAACTCGATCAAGAAAACCGATAAATAATCACTACAAATCTCCTTTCAGAAATGTTAAGTTGTTCGACTGTATCGGTTGGAATTTCTTCTGCCCTTCAGAAAGTGTTTTTACTTTCATCAATATGTATGACGATACCATTTGTGTAACGAATTGGCGATTTTTAGATAAATGAGTGCATGTTTTTTTCGTAATTAAAAAAATAGTAATTCAGTTGCACATTTTATAGCGAATATGATGCAAAATTTTAGTGCTTCTCGTATACTCTGCAACACAGTAAAATTTCAAATGATGGAGAACCCTGCTTTTGTAGAAACTTCTTAGCAAATGAAGAAGCTTCACTGATAAACGTATTTACGAAATATACTGCTGTACAGCTGTATACAATTTGTCATGAACATGAAAATCAGGGCAATTAATATTTGACATATTATTGAAGATGGACTTTCGTTTATTCTTATAGCAACAGTTGTCTAAAAGTAGATTCATTGGGGGTACATTTATTAAGAAAATATAGATTTTTGCACTGTTTTGGACAAGGATAGCAAATTTGTATTCTGTCTTAATTAGAAACATAATTTGACTGTCAAGCATTAGAAAGTTAATGACTAAAGTTAAAATGTTTTGAGGGAATTTCCATTCCTGTTTTTAGCACAAATATAAACCTTTGATTTGTCTTAATATATGAGAATATAAAAAGGACAAGGTAGGATGAGACACTTCTTGGTCCCTGATTTTGGATGTCTTCCAGAATGATGCAAAAGTTTATCCATAAATGCCTCTTGCTACCCCTGCCACAAAATGAGTATAAATTTTAATAGTTTTAGAATATACTATATCACTTGGAGTGTTGGCGACCACATATCTATTACTTGTTTACTAATTTCCCGTCGAGTCAATGTATTATGACTTCATAAAATGCGTCATATTCCTCATATCATGTAAATTCTTTTAAAAATGACCTAAAGTTAAGCATTTTTTAAAAATATTTTTTATAGAGCACCAAACCTGATCCAAAATATGAAAATACAAAATGAAAGCTCTGTTTCTGAGGATAAAAAAAAAACGTTTTATTTCTTGGATCGATGGCTGTGCTTATATTTTAATTCTTTGCCGAAGGCGGGCTATAAAAACTATAAAGTGAAAATTAGTAAATTGTTAAATTTTGACGTTGCTCCGTGACCCCATTTTTACTGTTCCAAATCCTTGATAATTTGTATAAATATGAAGATATATTCCAATTTTGTAGCTAAATTATTAGAATTTGTTGTTAAAATATGTGTACAAAATCTGTATATAATGTGACGTTAAATAAAAAAAGGTTAGGACAAAAGTCTACGAACTTTTTGAATGAACATCGTACTGTTTGAAATATAGAATTATTTTGACTTTTCCTTCGGAATGAGTGTGTATTTAGAGGCAAATACCTTAGTGTGGGTATTGCTACTGTCTCATGAAAGCATCCAGTAAATATTAAAGATATCATTTGGATTTTTTATTCATATGGAGAGGCTACCACTTGCCTGTGTAGGGCTACAAATTGTTAATAATAATCGGCAGTTGCGGTCATTAAGCAGGGAGGGATCTTTTTCTTGACAGCAGCTACTGCAACACGGGACCTCAGTTTATATGGTCATATCCGAAGAACCGGTCTCCTAGCTCAACAGTGGGATTCGAACCCACTACGTAAGGATAAACTCTTTAATCTGCGACTTTAGAGCAGGCGCTTTTGAAAACCACAGCACTGCGCTGGCGAGTTTTGACCTAATTGGGTCCTTATTAGCATGCTTGAAGTAAATTAATGGTTTTCCACCATAAATTGAACAATAATACATAATTGTGACGTTCAGTTGTTTAATAAACTTACTGACGATAAAAGTTTAACTGTGGCCCTAACATTTAAACTATTGGCGGAAGAATGGCGCTGCTTTTGACTGTGGCTTTAAGGACTTTAAGTGTGACGTGGCAGCCACGTAAAACGGCCCACGGAGAACTCAGTATATCCATGCACATCAATGTATTTTTTCTCTTAATATCAAAGAAAATCGGAGATTCGGGAAAAAGGGTTTTATTGAAATGATTCATGGTATAAAATTGTATATCGTGTATTGTGCTAGCTAATCGAGAACAGATATTTGATAACAAGAACAAGAACAAAATTACCGTTCGAACAATGCCTTTAACTGTTTACAAAACCTTTTTTATCTGTAAGTATATCTTAGTTTTACTCAGTTTGACATTCTGTATGTGTACTTATTTTACCTACTAGCTAGGTTATAAGCTTTACATAAGGTTATGTGCATTACCATTCCATTCGTAAACATGTCCTTTTCCACATATATATTCCGAAACTGGCATTGTCCCAGAAAAAAATAGAAATCGTTGAGCATGCAGAACATAAAACACGGCCCCCATAAAGTTCGTAATGGTGGGATCATGTGATAAGGATAAGAAAGTATCCCTTGTCGATTCCTCAAACCACCTGAAACACAATAGTTCTATTGTTAACCAATAGTTTTATTGACATTATTTCTTAGGAAACACAGACACATTAAGGATGTACGACATAATCATATACTTTATTTGAAAATATAATCACTGTATTTTTTACGTTAACCGTATCTTAAGGGAGGTTAATGTCATTTTATGTTTCAGAATAAATCATAATTCAGTTGGTAACCCTTATAATATTTACTTGATTATCTTATCGTATTCTTTTTAAAATGTAAGTTTGAATAAATTCTTGGACAGAAAAATTGTAATAGAAATATAAATTATTTAAATACAAAGACTTAAGTATTCCTTTTTTTATTAAAAAAAGGAAAATAGAATTAATGGACAACTATCCTTATGGTATCAAACAAGTAATTATATAAAATCATTAAAAAAAACATGTGCATAAAATTAACAATTAGAATTTCGCTATGAAACACCTGATACAAGTATGTGCTACCCATTGGACTTGTAGATAAATCTTTTATTGTATTACATTTATTTACGTATTAATTATTTTATGTACAGAATAATCTGATTTTTGCACAAGCGCTGAATTTTACATTACAGTTTTATTTTATATAGTAAAAGACGAGAAGTCATTTTACAGCATGTTAAATACGTCATCAAGGAAGCAAACAAGACACAACCTTCACCCATAACTTTCTCCCACGTTTCGTTTCCGGAATATTTCTTTCTGCCTTGATTCCCACTTCTCACAAATATTGTATTGTTAATTATGTTTTCTGTTTCCCTTTATCTTAAGTTTTCTTAACAATTATGAATTACGTAATTACATTAATAAGGATTTAAATGACAAAGTAAGGCAACTATTGTATACCTTAATGCTTCTTGCAAAAGTTTATTACAATCATAAAACCATATTCTTATATTAGTCATGAGAAGAAAGGATAGGGAAAAACTCTCGAGTTGTAATCGATGTCAATAAAAAATCAATAAGTTATGTTGGGAATGCTTACGGGACTCTGTAACATGAAAGAATGAAGGTGCATTCAAGGGTATTATCATTTATTCAAATTCTTATACAACAAATTAGATTTTAAGCACATGATACTAGTATTTTTTTTTCAATTTTAAATGCTTTTAATAGATTTATTTTATAAAACGTTGTAAAACAGAATTTAATTCTTAATACAGTATCTTACTGTAAGTAATAATTACCTTATTGTAATGCGAAAATTCTACAAAGGTTTTTTTATTACTTTTTTTCAGACATAAGCAATCTAACTTCTTAAGCAATAAATGAATACATTTAAGGGGTTTAAAAGAATGCCACCATCCACCATAAACAACAAATTCTACAATAATTACAGTTTTGAAAAGATGAGTAGTACCAGGTAGCCCTTTTACAGACTGGAGTAAAATTGATTTATTTCTGTTTTTCACTGAAGGACAGGGCATAAAACATGGACCCCAGAAATTTCAGAGATGGGAAAAATTGCGTAAAAAGAGAAAGCATTTTAGACAACCGGTCAAACCGACCTTTAGCTTTAAGAATGGATTTGGTACACCGATATTGTGTATTTTGTCGAATCACTATTGTTTTGTTACTTTGCACGGCGATAGCGAGAACTGAGAGGAAGGTAGCTCTGCTCCATGAAATGCTACTAACTGCAAAAGAAGGATATGGAGATAACAAACAGTATTTAGTCTCAAAGTCCATTAATAAATACAAAATAAGAGAGAGCAAACACTGACCCCTGAAGCATCAGAGCTGGGATCAGGTGCCAAAATTAAATATTTTGTAAAACTGATTATTATACTTGTCTTGCTTTTGGGCTACATTGCTTCATTTATCATTTTATTTTGTTTTATGTCTATGGATCGTTTACATTGTTGTATAATTATCAGGTGACTTATTAAATTCCATTGCCTCTTGTTTTTCTGTAGACAGAAATGCTAGTATATAATCAGTCTAATTATTAAGGAATGTGGCACGGTATGTGTACATAAATTGGCGTATTCAAAATTGTTTGCAAACTCTGGTCAAGAGTATTAAGTTAAATTATGCTTTGATTTTTTAAAATTATATCAGTTTATTTAATTCTCAAGGATTGAAAAAAAAATTCAAGGATCATAATGTATTTATATAATAAAGGCGTTTAGGAATTATTTTGTAATACAAAGGCATAATTCAATGTTACTCTTCTTTTTTAAACGCAAACCTTCGCCGAGCCCGGCCCGTCTCTAACACCTTGGACTGCCCCTTGGGCTTCTACATGTACATTTCAAATATCTGAAAATATAACGACGGTTAAGCATATCAATCTTAAAGGCTGCAGTTTCAAACCGGTTGGTTTTCCGTAAGAAAGGTTAGTGTCAGGTGGAGCTTAATCAAAGCGGATGAGAAGCCCCGCTTGACGACGCTGCCTAGTGTATACATATCTAAATACACACCTATCTATATACACAGGGTGTAACCTGAATGAATTACCTCTGTACTTTTTCCTACGATATAGTAAAACAAAGTCATTGTTTTTCGTGTGTAAATCAATTACAATGTTGACCGTAAAATTATGAAATAAAGCTTGCAAAATATTTTTGCTGCAAACAGAATCCTACATAATTTTTTCTTGTAACATTACTATATATTTTTTAAAATGATTTGACAATTTAAAACATACCGTGTGTTTGTTAATGAATATCAAATGTTAAAACGAATATGGAACTAAAGTTCTGTCGATGTAAGCTGGCGACATAAAGGAAAGTAATTCAAATTGCACGACGTTTATGCAAAAAAAAGAGAAAGTAATTTATAAATAAGTCTCCTAGTAAAATAAAACTTGGAAACGCTGTTTGGAAGCTTCATTTTATAGAAATATTATAAACTAAATAAATATTTTAGAAGGTATTTCCTACTTGATTTTTTCTAGACGCAAGATATGTGAAAATGACAAGGGCTTCGGACCGAGGTTGGTTTACCGACAGCTAGCTATTACCCGGTAAAAAGGGGTTGCATCATATGCATCTTACTATATTTGTTTCCTTCCAGATTCATAATTTCAAAAAATATATCATAAGCAAGATGTTTAAATCCGAATAATTTATCTTTTAAAACTGATTATTATTCCATAACTTCATAATGTCACATTGTCTCGAGTAAAAGCGACACGTATCACAATTTTCTTATAAAAACACGAGCAATATTACAATGTTGTCTTTTTTAAAAAAAATATTAACCTCTATGTTACTTAAAACTTCACTTCAGACTCCTTTAAACAGTCACAGAAGAAACATTGACACCATGTTAAGAAAAGAACAAGAATAACGTGTTAATACCATAAATACAATGAAATTGTTTTGGCAGGTTTCTTTCTTCACATATTGCACGAGTAATTAAAAACATGAATAAAATTAATATGGAGAAATTCATTGGTCATTGATTGTTCACTCGTAATCCATAGGTATTGTAAAATTAAAACTAGAAATTCACCTGTACAAAACAAAACACCAGAACATCACTCTCAAACATCGACTGAAAACACGTGCTAATCGGAATGTGATACTTACATGTACAGTACCGACCAGACCCAACCTGACACAAAGCAGTCCCAGAACAGTCCCGGGGACTGCTATCTGGGACTGCTAAAGCAGTCCCACAGCAGTCCCAGAGAGGTCCCAGCAGTCCCAGCGGTCCCAGAGAGCAGTCCTAGAGAGCAGTCCCAGTAGTCCCAGTCGGCGGGGTTTATTAATTACTGAACATGAACATTTAATCATAATTATCGGGTATATCAATAATTCAATAATTCAATTTCTTTATTTTCTGTGATTTATACTGTTTCCTGTATTTAGCTCGTATACAGAAAATTCAACGTGAATATTTTCCATCAGTAAAAATTAGTTTTAAATAGATCTTATCATTATATGCCCAAATTTCATACTACCGGGATACTCAAAAGTAATTCCTAGGGCTTTTGGAAAAATTCTTTGTTAATTTTGCCAAGCATTAGTTTTCAGTCATGATTATTTCTACTGACATGTCAATTTAATTATTGTTAATTTCTCTCTCTTAGAAATACTCAGTTTCAATTGAATTATCTGTAAATTTGAGAATGTATATTTTTAAATCATCAGAATGGAACCCTCAGATTATGTTCAAAATTAATTAATCCTGAAAGAAATTCATACAAATTTCATTTATCAATTTAATTTTTGCCTTACATTCTGGTAGATTAAAATTAGGATCATTGTTGTCCAGCATGTTCAATGATGTGAAACGCTTATACGTGTACCCAAATAACATGCACTGATTTTCTGCCCTAAGGCGATTGAAACCTCGGGTGTTAATACCATTTAATAAACATTAATCGGCCAGGTACATGTGAACAAAAGCAAAAGAAAAAAGATATTAATTACAATTCACGGTATTTTCAACAGTTTATTCATGAAATAAATGTACTCTTTTGATAATTTTTTTTATAAATTAAAAGCTACTGGTAATTCATTAATAAATTCCCCAATGAGTATTCACATTCTTTAAGTTATGGAAGAAAAGTAGCATAATTTTTTTTCATGGTCATTTAAAGTAACTTGGACACAGATTTGAATTTATTATTTTCTCAATAATATTACAACTTATATATTTTAATAACATTTCACACAAAAATTAATTAAAAATCTTATTATATATAAAAGATATTAAAATTAAAAAAAATAAATTAAAATCTAAAATTTAAAAGTCCCTCTAGAAAGCTTTTTATTCATATGGAGAGAAAAAAAAACTTGCCGATGGAGGGCTAAAAATTCTTACCTATAATCGGCATTTGCAGCCATTCAGCATTGCGGGATCTTTTTCGTGACAGTACCGACTTCGACATGGGACCTCTGTTTACCTGTTAACGGACTCAAAGTACCGGTCTCCACGTCCCACTGTGGGATTCGAACCAACTTTGTAAGGATGGACTCCTTATTGAGCAACTCTAGAGCAGAATCTAACCACTGCGCTACTCGGGCCCTAATAAGATCATCATTTTGTACGTTCTATGGTCGATACAATGACCTTGTCAACAAATATAATTTATAATTGAGTTATAATTGACTGACTTTATTCATACTAATTGTTAGACCGTTATTCACTGAATTGACGACGATTTTTCCCGTTATTTTCCGATCATGACATAGTCTGATCCTGATTTTTAAAAAGAAGGCTAGAAATAATCATTATTTGGTCGAGCATAGTGTTTTAACCTATCTCGAGTATGCTGACTCCGAAAAAATATGCTGGCTTTCATGAAAATGGCGTTAAGTATGTCAAAATGGCGATTCAAAATGGCGGACACCAAATATTTCTACATTCTCCGTTGAAGCTGTTCAATCGGGAAAAGGATGCCGGAATAGCCATGTATATACTAATTTTATGTTAAAACACTAGCTACAAATGAAGCACTTTAGTTAACCAATTCAGCTGTTTTTTTTCCAGAAGTTCCAATTTTCTGTTTTTTTTTTTAATCTTTCATTTCCTTGCTATACTTTGTAAAGGATTTTCGCATACATGCATGATTATACATTTTAGATTCGTTCTTTTGTGTGAAATCATACTTAAAAGAACAAATATATATAATATATTTGAATTAAATTTATTAGAATAGAAATTAGCATAATAAAAACGAAAGTAATATGCATTTAACATTAACAGTCCGAACACTGAATTCATGTTCGAATTAACAAATTTTATGATACGTAATACATTACAACATGAATTAAGTTATACGTAATACATCATGTCAAGAATAAGAGATATGCGTAGCTTATAGATAAATGATATTGTTTAACTAGTGTTTAAGATTCATTAATGGGGCTTCAATATGACTGAATCATTAGGACGTAAACGAAAACATCAATACAATACCAATTTGTGTGTGATATGTCAGGACAGAAAACCAGATGTTTAAGAGTTAAAATGCAGAAAGTCGACATTAATGGAGAGAGCATCTCGTCTTAAAAAAGTCAAAAATACTAAAAATTAAGATGCTATTTATAGAATTGAGCAGCTGGGTTCAGATGAAAGAGTACTCTGTGACAGGAAATGTCACAGTGAATTTATGCAACCAAAATCTATAAAAACAATAGAAACAAAACCTAGTGTCCTTGAAGATATTCCAAGGTCGAATACAGACTTAAAGAAATTACCGTCTACTTCTACGACCTCCACTCTCTCTTCTTCAACGACCCGTTCATCGAGAAAGTCATTTTCTCCTGTAGATTGGGAGATATGTATGTTTAGTCAAAAACAGAATCGAGAAAAGCTATTCAACATTACAAACTTTTCTGTTAGTTACATGGTCTTACAGAATGCCAAATATGACGAGGCATTGCGAGTTAAATAAGGGAATGTAAGCAATTTGATTGCTTCAGAGGGTAAATGCCATTTAGAATGTATAAATGCATTCAAGTATGAAACGCAGAAAATAGAGAAAGAGTCCCAAGGTGAGGATCTAGCCATGATTTTCCTTGTCCGTAAGCTTGAACACGCAGAGATTAAGCACGAAAATTTTGCAGCTTTCTGATATTTGGAATAGATACTGTAAACTGACCGAAGAGATCGGGTCTGAGATCCCTCAGTCTTACATTATTCCAAGATCGACATTCAAAGATAACCTACAAATAAAGGTGAAAAATGTCTTTCAGTTTATCCGTCCTATGGATAGAACAATCTCTGAACACGAAACGCTTCTAGTGCCACATACTTGGTCTGCATCTCATTTTGGAGAACTATTCATCAAGGGACAAGATATCATAGATGATAAATTTCTCACCATGCCATGTTATAAAGCTACACATAACTCTTTTCACAAACTTGTACATGTTGCATTGAAATTAAGATCAGATCTTCAAGATAGAAGTGGGCATAAAGGTTTAAACTTGAGTGAGGACGATGTCATTGACGGTGTTCCAGAAAGTGTTCTCATGTTTTTAAATCTTCTTTATGGCGGGCAAGAACTATTTGAAATTGCTTTCAGCGAAGAGCGTCCGGTACGCACTAGACAAAAGAAAGTACCGGTATTAAGTGTCGCTCAAGATACAGTATATGGGGTAAGTGATGGAAAAAAAGTGGACTCCAAAGCATATTGGCCTTGCTTGTACTTTACACCAAATGACAAGATCAAAACAGGTTTTGAATTTATTCAATAGTGCCGGTCATACGCTTAGATATAAAGATGTGCTAAGAATTGACACAGGTCTAACAGAACGAAGCCTCCAGTCTATGGACGAGAGAAGTGGCCATTTTTTACCATTGAATTTAAAACCTAATGTTTTCACACATTTCACGGCCGATAATATAGACATTAGTGACTCGACATTTTATGGCAAGGACACATTTCATGCAACGCAGATTGCTTGTTGTGTACAAGCACCTGCTCACGAAATAGATACGCTTAACACAGTTGTCCAGAAATGCATGAACATATCTGACCGCCTTGGTCAACGTCATACTGTATTAACAGTTGATAAAGATCTGTACTTCAAGTTGATGGATTTAAAATGGTCAGTTCCAGAATACAGAGAGAGCTTTGTGCCACGAATGGATGGCTTACATATTGCCATGAACTTTATGAAATGTATTGGAAATCATATGAGTGGTTCTGGTTTGGAAGCTTCTGCTTCCCAGCCTTTTGTTATTCGTAGCTAAAAAAAGACGTAAATCATTCACAAATATTGAATGATGTTATGAATGAACAGAAGGACATTGGGTCTAGATTAAAGCTACTGCAGAATACTGTGTTCAGGAAATATTTCCAAAATTTCAGAGAGGAAATTACTAATCAAAATGTACTCTTTTGGTGGTCATATATGGATTTAGTTTCTATTCTCCTTGAATTTACAAAATCAGAAAGAGAAGGTTTGTGGGATTTGTATTTTTATTCATTCAGGGCAATGCTCCGATGGTTATTTCGATATGACCATATAAATTATGCAAGGTTGGGAAGTGTTTATCTGGCTGATTGTCACCAATTGCCGCATGAGGTTCGTGAAGAGTTCAAACAGGGCAACTTTATTGTCAAAAGAAGCCAAGGAACATTTAATCAAGTGGACCCAGATCAAAGTCAAAAATGGCTTAACGCAACAGGTAAAAAGGCCGGTGGCATAGTGGGAATCACGAGGACTCCCTTTGCACTCAGTAGGTGGTCTCTTTCCCATAACTTAAGGTCACATGTTAGTTTTCTTACAAGAACCGTGTACGAGGTGAATCCAGATGACATACTCACTCACAAGGATGCATCAAAGAGTCGACAGGTCCTTGACTCCGAATTTGAGGAATCACTAGTGAATGCAATGAAAAGGTTTATAGTGTTTGACCCCTCCTACGAAAGGGATGAATTAAATAACATGATCACAAAAGACAAGGCTACTGATCTTATCCGAGATTCCTTACTATCATCAGCGCATTTGGGTCAAGTACAGTTTGAGGGTTTTGCTTCAGATCGCTTAATTCCAAACAAAGAAACGGGTACATTAAACGTTCCTTTGCACCATACTTTAAAAAACATAATCCCTAAACATTTGAATCTTTATACAAGGCAAGGGTTGCTTCTAAAGCTGTTGAAAAAAGAAACATTCTGAAGGCTGACCGAAACATATTGCAAAGACTTGTCATTGCATACACATGTACAAAGCAGGAAGGGAGGTTGATTTGGGGCTTATACTGAAGCACGGACTCCTACCAGTACCTATTTCAATTGCTGATACTAGTGGTTCCTTGAAATCTGGAAACAAATCAGCTATACAGAATGAAATTCTGAAGGATGTTGAAGTTGGGGCGCCATTGCAACGTGAAATTGATTCATCAGCTCTAATTATAGATGGGCAAGTATTGGTTCAGAGCCTTAGAACACATGGAATGAAAACATTTACAGACTTTGCTGACGAGTTTGTTTCAACTGTTTTTAGAAAAGGAAACAATCTTTCAAGGATCGATGTTCTCTTTGATCGCTACAGGGACCAATCAATAAAATCCGGAACTCTTTATCAAATTGTCTACTCTAGAGGCCACGCATGAAGAGGCAGACACTAGTGCTTCATGCCATACACTGTTCTAAAGCATCCGCTTGCACGTATATTGTCATTTTAGCATCCGATACTGGTGTCTTATTGCTACTTATATCATTTTTTTTAGAAATAGATAGACCTTTGTGGATGATTTCAGGAATCTTTTCAAAGCCAAAAAATATTCCTGTTCATATCGTTGTTGAGAAAAACTTCTCCAGAGTTACGCAAACATTTAGTAGCATTTCATGCACTTACAGGGTGTGACACAACATCTTATTTTTATGGTATATCAAAAAAAATCTTCCTTGCGGGTATAATAATTATAAGCTATTCGAGGGCTTACGTGAAGGAGAATTAACTGATCAGAAAATCAAAGAGTGTGAAAAGTTTATTTGTAAGTTGTATAACCAAGAAGCGGAGACTACTGATCCGTTAAGGAATGTATTATTTGGAAAGCCCTGAGAATATGCCCTTAACTTCTGATGCCTTATGTATGCATGTAAAGCGAGCACACTACCAAGCCTTGGTATGGAGACAAGCTAACAATTTTAAGCCATTATTACCATGTCCAACTGAAATGGGGTGGAAGTTGGATGGTGGTTGTTTGGTGCCAATACTTATGAATTTAGATCCAATTCCAGAGGGTTGCCTAGATTTGGTAGCTTGCAACAGCACAAAAAGTTGTAAAAAGGAGAGATGGTGATGCAAGCGAGCCAATCTTCGATGTATGGACCTCTGCAAATGCAAAATCTTAAACAAAGATGAACGTAGAAACAATAGCTAAAACAGAGGAAATTCGAGTTTTTGGAGAAAACGGGGTATTTATTCAAATCAAAGTGGTTTATTATTAAGTGCTACAATAATGAATATATGAGATTATGTTTATATGGTTATTTAAGCACACTTCTCCGGCTTGAACGGTGATAACTAAAATTTTGGAAAAATTTGGTGTCGGCCATTTTGAATAGAAATCTAGAAAAGAATATGGCAGAGAGGATTACCATTCGTCATGACGTCAATAACGTGATGCGATTCTGTATTTTTAAAAGAAAAATCCTCAAGAAGGAAGGAAGGCCAATTTCAACAGTAATTTTCCCTTAGAAAATAGTGTCCATACCCGTCGTCCACTTTGATTTTTGATACGTTGTGCAAAAAAACAGAAACAAAAAAAAAAAAAAAAATCATATATCTCAAAATCCTTGTTGGCATTTCCCGTGGAAAATACTGTATAAGTGGAAATTTAAGCGAGATGCAAATTTAGCAATTTGTCAATAAATGGTGTTTTATTTTAAGCGATAAGTTATTTTAACGATTCTAAAAATGCTCACTTAAGAGGTCATAGCCAATAAAAAGCAGTTATTTTTTAGCAATATTTAATTTAAGCGATCCCAACATTCTCGCTAATAATGCCAAAATTAAATCCTCAGTAGAAATTCTGCTTATACGGTATGTTATGAAAGAAAATTCAACTGAGAATTGGTGTCTTCTACAACTTTTGAAGAAAATATGGGAAAAATACGCATGTTTCTGACGTCATAATTACCATTTATAACACATGAGAGAAAAATGATTTGTATGATATTTTCTGCATGGAATTTCAATGATTCAGAATACATTAGTTTTCATCTTTCACATCAGTTTCATTTTTCAGAAAATCACAGGGCAAGATATGTATAGAAACCATACCTTGTTCTTGATAAATTGTGATGATTAATTCCATGCTTGTTAAATTTATAATGACGACATTAATTTATCTAAACTACAATTGGTTGTATTCAAACTTTATCTAAAAGAATTGTCTGGAATCTTCTGCATTTAAGAATGCTTCATGTATTCCTTTTTGCCATTAAAAATGCTAGGAAAATAACTGAAGAAATAGATTGATTTATTTAATTTTTTTGTAGGGATCTTTTCGGTAATTGAAAAAAAAATGTCTGGAAACTTCTATATTTATGACGGCTGTATCCATATCTTTTATATGATAAGATTGATTGAATAACAACTGAATGCAATATATTTTCTTGATGTTTTGTAGGGATCTTTCCTGGAACAGAATTACCGTAATACAGGACAATGCCTTTAATGGTTTACCAAACCTTTCTAAGTTGTAAGTATATCTTAGTTTTACTCACTTTGACATTCTGCATATGTACTTATTTTAAGTACTTGGTAGAAACATGTACATATGGGAGTGTACCTTACCATTACGTTTGCAAAAATGTTTTTCCCCCAAAGATATTCAGAACCTGCCCCCCCCCCCGATAAGGAAGCAGGCTTAGACTTAAGTGACATTTTCAATTACCTGTAAAATATTTATTAAATACTTAAATTATCTCAAAATTTGTAAATAACAATACTACAGCGAGTCAATATTCAATCAAATTTTAAGTTGTTCCGCTTGACAACCACAAACTGAATATTTTGTTTTCAGCTTACAGTACTTCATGATCCTGGGGCCAAATATAGCTAGATGAAATAAATCCTAGAAACAATAGAAGTCTACCTACTAGGTTGTAAGCTTTACATAGGGACATGCAAAAGGTTATGGGAGCAAGGTTCTCTGATCAACTTCATGTTTTGTGTGTAAATTTCTTCTATAATATGAAATATTTTGCCACAATTTTTTTTTTCAGTGTGGTCTCACTTAAGGGGTTAAATCGGCACTGCTACTAGAAATAGAATTTTTGGTCCTTACGCAGGGTAAAAACAGGAATTTAAAAATCCCACAAAAATAGAAATCTTTGAGCATGCAGAACATAAAACACGGCTCCCATAAAGTTTGTAATGGTGGGATCATGTGATAAGGATAAGTAAGCATCCCTTGTCGATTCCTCAAACCACCTGAAACACAATAGTTCTATTGTTAACCAATAGTTTTATTGACATTATTTCTTAGGAAACACAGACACATTAAGGATGTACGACATAATCATATACTTTATTTGAAAATATAATCACTATATTTTTTACGTTAGGCGTATGTTAAGGGAGGTTAATGTCATTTTATGTTTCAGAATAAATCATAATTCAGTTGGTAACCCTATAAATATTTACTTGATTATCTTATCGTATTCTTTTCTTTAAAATGATAGTTTGAATAAATTTTTGGAGAGAAAAACTGAAAATATAAATTATTTAAATACAGATGCTTAAGTAATCTTTTCTTTATTTAAAAAAGGAAAATAAAATTAATGGACAACTATCCTTATGGTATCAAATAAGTAATTATATAAGATAAAAAAAAAACATGTGCATAAAATTTACAATTAGAATTTTGCTATGAAACACATGATACATGTAGGAGCTACCTATTGGACTTGTAGATAAATCTTTTATTGTATTACATTTATTTACATATTAATTAGTTTATGTACAGAATAATCTGATTTTTGCACAAGCGCTGAATTTTACATTACAGTTTTATTTTATATAGCAGAAGACGAGAAGTCATTTTTCAGCATGTTAAATACGTCATCTAGGAAGCGAACAAGACACAAGCCTCACCCATAACTTCCTCTCACGTTTCTTTTCCGGAATATTTCTTTCTGCCTTGATTCCTACTTCTCACAAATATTGTATTGTTAATTATGTTTTCTGTTTCCTTTATCTTAAGTTTTCTTAACATTTATCAATTGCGTAATTACATTAATAGGGATTTAAATGACAAAGTAATGCAACTATTGTATACCTAATGCTTCTTGCAAAAGTTTATTACAATCATAAAACCATATTCTTATATAAGTCATGAGAAGAATGGATAGGGAAAAACTCTCGAGTTGTAATCGATGTCAATAAAAAATCAATAACTTATGTTGGGAATGTTTACGGGACTCTGTAACATGAAAGAATGAAGGTGCATGCAAGGGTATTAACATTTATTCAAATTCTTATACAACAAATTAGATTTTAAGCACATGATACTAGTATTTTTTTCAATGTTAAATGTTTTTAATAGATTTATTTTATAAGAAGTTGTAAAACAGAATTTGATTTTTAATACAGTGAGAGCTCTACTTGGGATATGGCAAAA
>PRKT01000068.1:1186813-1254899 GCA_003671525.1 Saccostrea glomerata
AAAAAAGACAAAATAATAAATATATAAAAGAAATATGTTTCTTAATGTAAGTGATGATAACCTTATTGTAATGCGCAAATTCTACAAAGGTTTTTCTATTACTTTTTTTCAGACATAAGCAATCTAACTTCTTAAGCAATAAATGAATACATTTAAGGGGTTTAAAAGAATGCCACCAACCACCATAAACAACGCATTCTACAATAATTACAGTTTTGAAAAGATGAGTAGTACCAGGTAGCCTTTTTACAGACTGGAGTAAAATTGATTTATTTCTGTTTTTTACTGTGGGAAAAGGCATAAAACATGGACCTCAGAAATTTCAGAGATGGGAAAAATTGCATAAAAGGAGAAAGCATTTTTAGCCAATCGGTCAAACCGGCCTTTAGCTTTAAGAATTGATTTGGTACACCGATATTGTGTATTTTGCCGAATCACTATTGTTTTGTTACTTTGCACAGCGATAGCGAGAACTGAGAGGAAGGTAGCTCTACTCCATGAAATGCTACTGACTGCAAAAGAAGGATATTGAGATAACAAGCAGTATTTAGTCTCAAAGTCCATTAAACAATACAAAATAAGAGAGAGCAAACACGGACCCCCGAAACATCAGAGGTGGGATCAGGTGCCAAAATTAAATATTTTGTAAAACTGTGATTATTATATTTGTCTTGCTTTTTGGGCTACATTGCTTCATTTATCGGTTGATTTTGTTTTATGTCTATGGATCATTTACATTGTTGTATAATTATCAGGTGACTTATTAAGGATGGATTCTTGTCAGCATTTTACGTCGTCAATGGGTCTCCATAGATTTTGCAAGTCGTTAAATGCAAATTACATATTTAATCAATATGAATGAAAAATTATTGTTTAATTTATCAGTTTATGTATTGTTGAGTCTATTTCTATTAAAAAATATAAGTTGTTCGTAATTTTTTCTTTGATTTGCGACAATTGCCATAAAATGCGCAGTTCCGTAGCGAATGTCAACATGTCCAGGTCGTATCCCGTAGAAAACGCCGAGAGGATTGTTTTGTAAAATCTACAAGCTGTAAACATTATTGAAGCATTGTAGAAGCCCAGGGATGATTAAAACAATTTTAAATCACCCATTTCCTTATTCCCGGGACACCCGATCAAAGGAAACTTGAAGGTCACAAACATGCGAGATTGCAGACCCACGTTGCCTCGATCGCCTGATGTCATGTCGTGTCACTGTGCAGTGAGATTGTACATGTAAGTTAGTTATGTATGTCTGACAATTTAATTCATAATTTTGAAATTGGATTACATGGTTTTTACTGATAAATGGGAATTCGCAAGGATATTATAGATCGATGTATTTCATATGCTTGTTCCCACAACTGTTCAACATTTGAGGATTGAAATTTATCATTTCCGTGTGTTCGTCAGTTTTATGAATTATAATTATTCACAAAAATAGCATTTTTTGTATATGATTACATCAAGTTATATTACTAACTAGCCTTATTTGTTAAAGACACAACAATCATCAAGTTGTTAGAAAAGTAAGGTGTTCCGTTGGGGTACAAATCAAAGTGAAAAAATAAGGATATTGTATGTGGAAAAATCAATAACATTGAGACAAACAGTTGTCTAATTAATGGAGCAAAATGAAACACAATGGTTCAGAAATTATTTATATTATTGTATTTTTCTGTATTTTTGGTTTAAAATGTTTTTTTTATAGTACAAATTTTAAAACATTATACACTGTTATACAATGTGGTGTATAAAATAAAATATATTTATTAAAAAACTTCATTTTTTTTATAAATCAATGAATGAAATACAGATAATATTGAATGTTTTTAAAATCTTATAACAATTTTTTGTTAATTTAAAAACAATTGTCTAAGAACTGTTCATGTTTAATTCTTAGGAGGAAACAACCCTAAAGTACTTAATTTACCCAGGAGTAGACTACCTGTAGTTGAAAAAAAGACTGAAGGCCAGACTTAGGCAGGATGATTGAACAAAATCTGCTTGCAGATGGACTATTGAGGTACATAATTATAAGAAATATGAACACAACTGTATCTAACTATTTTGTAAATAATGCATATTTTTGAGGTCTACAGTATACACTTATCCACTGGTTGTGAGTGGGAGAACTCTTTTATCAAACCCGCTACAGAGAACTATTCTGAAGGCTTGCCCGAGGGGAATAGTTCCTGTCAAGGGTTTGATAAAAGAGCTATCCCACTCACAACCAGTGGATAAGCATTTTATTATACTGATGTTTAATACGATTTCTGGGGTTTGAATTTTTTTTGGAGTAAGATAATACTGCAAGATCCTGATGACGTCAAAATGCTACTGAAGTCATTATGACATCATCAGTCAGTAGATTTATCGCTTTAAATCAAAATGGAGGCAAAAATTGCATGAAAATTTTCCGAGGGTGGATAGCAAAAAACTATACCCCGGGGTATAGCTTTGCTATGCGTGGACTATAAAAGATAGTTATTTTACCTTCTGAACTTCATATAGGAAACATTTTAACAGAAGTATAATAATAGAAATTGACACCCTGAGGAAAACCATTGTCAACTGACACAAGGGGTGTCAATTTCAAATATTACTGATAAGGTGTCAATTTCAAATATTACTGACTGTGTTCAAGGGCAACATGCGTTTTATCAGACCCAAGATCCAAAGTGTCTGCCTGAGGCTGATAGGCCAAAGGCAGACAGTTTGGTTTGAGGATATACAAAATTATTTGCTCGAGAAAACAGTCAGTAAATGTTTTGTGATACCTTTCATTTTAATATTTATTTTGATGTACATGTATCTTGTACTGTATTGAACTTCACGTCCATCATTGCTAAACATCAACAAATGCAAATTAGATTAAGCTCCACCAATTGTATGATGTACATGTAAGCGGTCCAATATCTCATCGACCGGTCCAACATCTCACTCAGTGGTTTAACATCAACTGTTTTATGCCCGATCAGCAAAACATTAGAAATGTTGTACTTTTTTCATATAGATTTGTATAGGAACAAATTTTTTAAGGTATAACAATAAGGATTGTTAGATGCATCTAAACTAATCAGATTTTAGTATCATGCATGTATTTAACATGAAGTATAATACACTCTAACTTGAAATGCAGCATTTGTACTGCTATGTAAGATATATTTAATCCTTTTTTTTTTTAATTGTAGGCAAAAAAAAAAATTGGACTCTCAGCAGGTGAACAGATGTTCAGCAAGAAATTCTCACATCAAGTGAGTGATGAACTTAAAAGATTTTCTCAATTTTCAGCAAGTTAAGATTTTTCCTCAAAGTCATTAAAAATCATATCTGAGAAGCATTTAAACAAATAATATCAGATCAATATTCAAAAAAGAAAAGGTTCATAAATCACCAAACTAAAATGTTATCAAGTTATTGTTGTTTTTGATGATTTCAGATGCTGTGGATTACACTTATATACCCCCCCCCCCCCAAGAAAAAAAAGAACAGAGAGACCAATCATTAACAGTTTGAGACTTAGTGCACATAACCTTGCCACAGAAAAGGGGATCAAGAGATTTGCCTACAAACACTCCCTAATGAAAGATTTTGTAAATTATTTGTAACACAGGAGAGATATAAGATGTATTTCATTTTCCATTCAGCTACCAAAAATACAATCATTATAAGTTAACATTTGAAAGGAAGTTGATGTATTTTTTTCTTGAAAGGAAAAGTATCAAATTTGTCTCAAATACCTTTGATAATCAATGTACAGAAATACTGAAAATAACACTTACTTATTAAGAAATACCATATATTTAGAAATCATTGTAATACATATACATAATTATTGTGTATTATTGTGTAAATTATATTATTGTATGATTTATTTATAGCCTTAAAATCTAGATGCAGTGTATTGTATAACATTGTATGAACAATTATTGCTGATTCTTATACTAGTATGTTGCACCCTTGACAATTATCGTAATTGTGTTGGCTCCGATAAATATTTATATACATAAATTATACTTCTCTGGTATATGCATGTCATATATATTAGTTCATGTACAAAACATATAAAGATTCTATAATGTAACATAAAGTTTTGGCCTTACTCTGCAAAAATATACATGTATTTCGATCAAGAACCTTTACTTTTTTTTGTAAATAATGAAACCAGTATATTTTATAACAGAGGAAATTCGAACTGAATTTTTTTAAAAAGTTTTTTGGAAACATGGCAATAATTTCAACAATTATATTCAAAATAATACATTATATCACATTTCAGAGAAAATGTATTATCTAACCGCCTGTCCTGTCTCTTAAATTATTAGCCTATATGATATATGGAAAGCATATTCTTTGTTCAATAATAATTTTTAAAATGAGGAAATTCGAGCTAACCTGTCAATTTAATAAATATGAATACCCCTTCATTTTTGTGCTGTAAATGATTCATTCAACATCGATTTTTCCTATGGTTGTAAAAATATTTTTTTTCTGAATATATGATTTAAGTAAAAAAATTAAATGAAAAAGAATGAATGTCAAAGACTAAAATATCACTTTATAAAGAGTTCAGAGGAAATTCGGAATAAATATTTTGTGTGATTTGTGATCAAAAGTTTGTTATTTTTTTACTTTAGTACATTGCTTTAACATAAAAGTTAAGACTTAAATTGTTTTTTCATATCTAATCATCTCCATTTTTCCAAAACATCAATTTTAAAATACCATATTTGATTTTCTTAATTCCACAGAAGGAAAAAATCTATTTTTAGCATCAACTTTTCAAATGACCTTCAAGCAAAATCAAGGATGATGACCCCACACCTTTTTCTTGTCATTTAATTGTGCATATCTTGAAATAATTCCATGCATAATTTCATTATTTTCTGAATATATTAAATATGAAAAGAATCCAGAATATATTTTATAGAATTGTCAAACATAACTTATTCCTAATAGAATGACAGAGGAAATTCGAAATAAATATTTTGAATATTATATTAGTACAAACTATCATAACATGAAATGTATAACTGGAAGAACTGAATGTATATATGTGTCACAATTACACCATATTGCCATATTTTGGAGGTTAAAAATCTTTCTTGTAGATTTTAAAACCACTCTGTGAACCTGAAGATTTCAGAAACTGTAGAGTAAATTCGGGCTAAATTTGTTCTATAATTAGCATGAATACCATATCTTTTCTACCTTGTAAATTAATCTTCAACATTTCAATATTCATCCGACAAAAATCTAAATATTTGACATTATATGATCAATTGAAAAAAATGAGATGAAATTTCATGTAAATTAATGAAAACTGAGAAATTTGAAAGAAATTATCGAGGAAATTCGGATTAATTTTTTTTTATTTAATATTGAGGATTTCATGTTTTTTTTCCACCATCTCAATTCATGTTAGTTAGTGATCAAAAATAAGTTACAACTTTAATTTTATTGAGTAAGATATTTTTTTCTGTCAGCAAAATTTATTCCTATGCGTAAATTTCAAAATTTCTCTGTGTAAAAGTACTATTTTTAGGACTGACTTTCAAATGACCTTGACCGAAAATCAAGGCTGATTACACCGCTTTGTTTGGATATTAAATAAGTGTACACAGTCTGAATATTGAGTATTCAGAAAATCAAGATTCTGCAATTATAAGAAATATGAGAAGAATCCATCCTTAAATTCCATTGCCCCTTGTTTTTCTGTAGACAGAAATTCTAGTATTTAATCGATCTAATTATAAAGGAATGAGGCACTGTACGTGTACATAAATTAGCGCATTCAAAATTGTTTGCAAACTCTGGTCATGAGTATTAAGTTAAATTATGCTTTGAATTTTTTTGAATTACCTCAGTTTATTTAATACTCAAGGATCAACTCCGATTAAAAAAATTTCAAGGATCATAATGTATTAATATACTAAAGGCGTTTAGGAATTATTTTGTAATACAAAGGCATAATTCAAGGTTACTTTTCTTTTTCAAACGCCAACTGCTTATATGCAAGCCCCTTGCTTCCCCGAGCCCCGTCAGTCTCTAAAACCTTGGACTATTTCTTAGGCTTCTACATGTTCATTTCAAATATCTAAAATTATAACGACGGTTAAGCATATCAATCTTAAAGGCTGCAGTTTCAAACCGGTTGGTTTTCCGTAAGAAAGGTTAGTGTCAGGTGGAGCTTAATCAAAGCGGATGAGAAGCCCCGCTTGACGACGCTGCCTAGTGTATACATATCTATATACACACCTATCTATATACACAGGGTGTAACCTGAATGAATTACCTCTGTACTTTTTCCTACGATATAGTAAAACAAAGTCATTGTTTTTCGTGTGTAAATCAATTACAATGCTGACCGTAAAATTATGAAATAAAGCTTGCAAAATATTTTTGCTGCAAACAGAATCCTAAATAATTTTTTCTTGTAACATTACTATATATTTTTTTAAATGATTTGACAATTTAAATCATACCGTGTGTTTGTTAATGAATATTAAATGTTAAAACGAATATGGAACCAAAGTTCTGTCGATGTAAGCTGGCGACACAAAGGAGAGTAATTCAAATTGCGCGACGTTTATGCAAAAAAAAGAGAAAGTAGTTTATAAATAAGTCTCCTAGTAAAATAAAACTTGGAAATGCTGTTTGGAAGCTTCATTTTATAGAAATATTATAAACTAAATAAATATTTTAAAAGGTATTTCCTACTTCATTTTTTCTAGACGCAAGATCTGTGAAAATGACAAGGGCTTCAGACCGAGATTTATTTCCCGTAAGCTAGCTATTACCCGGTAAAAGGGGGTTAAATCAGATGCGTCGTACTATATTTGTTTCCTTCCAGATTCATAAATTCAAAAAATATATCCTAAGCAAGATGTTTAAATCCGAATAATTTATCTGTTAAATCTGATTATTATTCCATAACTTCATAATGTCACATTGTCTCGAGTAAAAGAGACACGTATCGCAATTTTCTTATAAAAACACGAGCAATATTACAATGTCTTTTTTTTTATAAATTAACCTCTATGTTACTAAAAACTTCACTTCAGACTCCTTTAAACAGTCACGAAAGAAACATTGACACCATGTTACGAACAGAACAAGAATAACGTGTAAATACTATAAATACAATGAAAATGTTTTGGCAGGTTTCTCTCTTCATATATTGCGCGAGTAATTAAAAACATGCATAAAATTAATATGGAGAAATTCATTGGTCAATGATTGTTCACTCGTAAGCAATAGGTATTGTAAAATTAAAACTAGAAATTCACCTGTACAAAACAAAACACCAGAACATCACTCTCAAACATCGACTGAAAATGCGCGCTAATCGGAATGTGATACTTACATGTACAGTACCGACCAGACCCAACCTGACACAAAGCAGTCCCAGAGCAGTCCCGGGGACTGCTATCTGGGATTGCTAATGGAAAAAAAAAACTTGCCGATGGAGGGCTAAAAATTCTTAACTATAATCGGCACTTGCAGCCATTCAGCAGTGCGGGATCTTTTTCGTGACAGTACCGACTCCGACATGGGACCTCTGTTTACATGTTAACGGACTCAAAGTACCGGTCTCCACGTCCCACAGTGGGATTCGAACCAACTTCGTAAGGATGAACTCCTTATTGAGCAACTCTAGAGCAGAATTTAACCACTGCGCTACTCGGGCCTTAATAAGATCATCATTTTGTACGTTCTATGGTCCATACAATGACCTTGTCAACAAATATAATTTATAATTAAGTCACATGCTGACTGACTTTATTCATATAGTTTTGTTAGACCGTTATTCACACACTGAATTGACGACGAATTTTCCCGTTCTTTTCCCGATCATGACATAGTCTGGTCCTTATTTTTAAAAAGAAGGCTAGAAATAAGTTCTAACGGCAAATAATCATTATTTGGTCGAACATAGTGTTTTTACCTATCTCGAGTATGCTGACTCCGAAAAAAATTGCTGACTTTCATGAAAATGGCGTTAAGTATGTCAAAATGGCGATTCAAAATGGCTGACACCAAATTTTCTAAATTCTCCGTTGAAGCTGTTCAATCGGGAAAAGGATGCCGGAATAGCCATGTCTATATTAATTTTATGTTAAAACACTACTAGCAGCTACAAATGAAGCACTTTAGTAAACCAATTCAGCTGTTTTTTTTTCCAGAAGTTCGAATTTTCTCTTTTTTTTAAATCTTTTATTTCCTTGCTATACTTTGTTAAGGATTTTCGCATACATGCATGCTTATACATTTTGATTCCTTCTTTTGTGTGGAATCATACTTAAAAGAACAAATTTATATAATATATTTGAATTAAATTTATTAGAATAGAAATTAGCATAATAAAAACGAAAGTAATATGCATTTAACATTAACAGTCCGAACACTGAATTCATGTTCGAATTAACAAATTTTATGATACGTCATACATTACAACATGAATTAAGTTATACGTAATACATCATGTCATGAATAAAAGACATACGTAGCTTATAGATAAATGATATTGTTTAACTAGTGTTTAAGACAATTAATTAATGGGGCTTCAATATGACTGAATCATTAGGACGTAAATGAAAACATCAATACAATACCAATTTGTGTGTGATATGTCAGGACAGAAAACCATATGTTTAAGAGTTAAAATTCAGAGAGTCGACATTAATGGAGACAGCATCTCGTCGTAAAAAAGTCAAAGTTGCTAAAAGTTATAATGCTATTAATAGAATTGAGCAGCTGGGTTCAGATGAAAGAGTACTCTGTGACAGGAAATGTCACAGTGAATTTATACAACCAAAATCTATAAAAACAATAGAAACAAAACCTAGTGTCCTTGGAGATATTCCAAGGTCGAATACAGACTCAAAGAAATTACTGTCTACTTCTACGACCACCACTCTCTCTTCTTCAACGACCCGTTCATCGAGAAAGTCATTTTCTCCTGTAGATTGGGAGATATGTATGTTTAGTCAAAAACAGAATTGAGAAAAGCTATTCAACATTACAAACTTTTTCTGTTAGTTACATGGTTTTACAGAATGCCAAATATGACGAGGCATTGCGAGTTAAATAAGGGAATGTAAGCGATTTGATTGCTGCAGATGTTAAATACCATTTAAAATGTATAAATGCATTCAAGTATGAAACGCAGAAAACAGAGAAAGAGTCCCAAGGATCTAGCCATGATTTGTCTTGTCCGTGAGCTTGAATACGCAGGGAATAAGCACCAAATTTTGCGGCTTTCGGATATTTGGAATAGATACTGTAGACTGATCGAAGAGATCGGGTCTGAGATCCCTCAGTCTTACATTATTCCAAGATCGACATTCAAAGATAACCTACAAATAAAGATGAAAAATGTTTTTCAGTTTATCCGTCCTATGGTTAGAACAATCCCTGAAAGCGAAACGTTTCTAGTGACACATATTTGGTCTGCATCTCATTTTGGAGAAATATTCAACAAGGGACAAGATATCATAGATGATAAATTTCTCACCATGCCATGTTATAAATCTACACATAACTCTTTTCACAAACTTGTACATGTTGCATTGAAATTAAGATCAGATCTGCGAGATAGAAGTGGGCATAAAGGTTTAAACTTGAGTGAGGACGATGCCATTGACGGTGTTCCAGAAAGTGTTCTCATGTTTTTAAATCTTCTTTATGGCGGGCAAGGACTATTTGAAATTGCTTTCAGCGAAGAGCGTCCGGTACGCACTAGACAAAAGAAAGTGTTAAGTGCCGCTCAAGATATTGTTTATGGGGTAAGTGATGGAAAAAAAGTGGACTCCAAAGCATATTGGCCTTGCTAGTACTTTACACCAAATGACAAGATCAAAACAGCTCTTGAATTTATTCAATAGTTCCGGTCATACGCTTAGATATAAAGATGTGCTAAGAATTGACACAGGTCTACAGAACGAAGCCTCCAGTCTATGGACGAGAGAAGTGGCCATTTTTCACCAATGAATTTAAAACCTAATGTTTTCACACATTTCACGGCCGAAAATATAGACATTAGTGACTCGACATTGGATGGCAAGGACACATTTCATGCAACGCAGATTGCTTGTTGTGTACAAGCACCTGCTCACGAAATAGATACGCTTAACATAGTTGTCCAGAATTGCATGAATATTGAACATCTCTTACCGCCTTGGTCAACGTCATACTGTATTAACAGTTGATAAAGATCTGTACTTCAAGTTGATGGATTTAAAATGGTCAGTTCCAGAATACAGAGAGAGATTTGTGCCACGCAGCTAGGATAAGGCTGCCCGTAAAATATCAAACTGTTCAAACTGTATTAACTTCTCTGAACTACCTACGTATGACGTCATAATAGAATATGACGTCAAGACACTGCATACTTGAGCTGACATGACGGGGAAAGTGTCATAATTATTACACGGCATGTAGATATATGGGGATTTGTGTTTAATTTAAGAGAAGAGTTGTTTTTTAAGCTTGTGTGTGTCGTTATAATGTTTAACATTTAATATTTAAATGTCTCTATTCCTTTTGCTTGTCCGATATGCATATATTCAAGCAATAGCAAAAGATTATGTTTGAAACGCTCCCCTTACACTTCCGTAGACAGATTTAGAATTTATGAATCATGTTTATATTGGACTGGCACAAGTGAAAGACAAGGATAAATTGAAGATATTCTGCATGAATCTAAATGAGAAATATGTCTTCTAACTGAATTTTGCTGGGGGATCGTATGTAGTTTATCCGTTTTTGTTTAAATCCCGATAAAGTTTGGAAAATACCCCTCTTTACGATGGTAATTTTTATTTATCGTATTTTTTCTTTCTTAAAAGGTAAAAATGAAACCTGCCCCCAGCAGTTTTTATGTACCAGGGATCACCATGTACTGATCTATGTAACAAATTTGGCACAATATTTTCGTTTTGCACTTGTGACGAGGTGATTTTTGTGCAACATTTAAGAATATCAAAAATGTCCGTGACTTGATCAACGCAGCCATCTGACATCACAGAAATGCTTTGTTATAATACCTGATTAATCTGTTATCTCAAGTTTACTGCAATTTCAAACAAGGATCACACATTTGAATTAAAATCAAGCTCAAAATAAAGTGTTTATTTTTAACACATTTTAAGCCTTCGGACAGCCTTATCATAACTGCGCACGAATGGATGGCTTACATATTGCCATGAACTTTATGAAATGTATTGGAAATCATATGAGAGGTTCTGGTTTGTATGAACTCTGGATGGAATGTGAATTTCTAGGGCCTGTTACTACTCAAAATGTTCTAGCAGGAAAACACTATAATCGTGGAATAAGAGCCCATAAAGTCACTGCCGAAGCTCTTTGGAAGATTCTGCTTCCCAGCCTTTTGTTATTCGTAGCTAGAAAGGACGTAAATCATTCAGAAATATAGAATGATGTTATGAATGAACAGAAAGACATTGGGTCTAGATTAATGCTACTGCAGAATACTGTGTTCAGGAAATATTTCTTAAATTTCAGAGAGGAAATTATTAATCCAAATGTACTCTTTTGGTGGTTATATATGGATTTAGTTTCTATTCTCCTTGAATTTACAAAATCAGAAAGAGAATGTTTGTGGGATTTGTATTTGTATTCATTCAGGGCAATGCTCCGATGGTTCTTTCGATATGACCATATAGTGTTTATCTGGCTGATTGTCACCAATTGCCGTATGAGGTTTTTGAAGAGTTCAAACAGGGCAACTTTGTTGTCAAAAGAAACCAAGGAACATTTAATCAAGTGGACCCAGATGAAAGTCAAGAATGGCTTAACGCAACAGGTAAAAAGGCCGGTGGCATAGTGGGAATCACGAGGACTCTTTTCTTACAAAAACCATGTACGACGTGAATCCAGATGACATACTCACTCACAAGGATGCATCAAAGAATCGACAGGTCCTTGACTCAGAATTTGAGGAATCACTAGTGAATGCAATGGAAAGGTTTAAAGTGCTTGACCCCTCCTACGAAAGACATGAATTAAACAACATGATCACAAAAGACAAGGCTACTGATCTTATCAGAGATTCCTTACTATCATCAGCGCATTTTGGTCAAGTTCAGTTTGAGGGTTTTGCTTCAGATCGCTTAATTCCAAACAAAGAAACGGGTACATTAAACGTTCCCTTGCACCATACTTTGAAAAAAATAATCCCTAAACATTTGAATCTTTATACAAGGAAAGGGTTGCTTCTAAAGCTGTTGAAAAAAGGAACATTCTGATGGCTGACCGAAACATATTGCAAAGACTTGACATTGCATATACATGTACAAAGCAGGAAGGGAGGTTGATTTGGGGCTTATACTGAAGCACGAACTCCTACAGTACCTATTTCAATTGCTGATACTAGTGGTTCCTTGAAATCTGGAAACAAATCAGTTATACAGAATGGAATTCTGAAGGATGTTGAAGTTGGGGCGCCATTGCAACGTGAAATTGATTCATCAGCTCTAATTATAGATGGGCAAGTATTGGTTCAGAGCCTTAGAACACATGGAATGAAAACATTTAGAGAATTTGCTGACGAGATTGTTTCAACTGTTTCTAGAAAAGGAAACAATCTTTTTAGGATCGATGTTCTCTTTGATCGCTACAGGGACCAATCAATAAAATCCGGAACTCTTTATCGCAGAACAAAAGGGCACCAACCAGTTAGAAGGATTAAATCGTTGTTACTGCCGGGGGGGGGTGTAGATGAAATTGGTGAGAAATGCAATGATGATTTGTTAGAATTGTCTACGCTAGAGGCCACGCATGAAGAGGCAGACACTAGTGCTTCATGCCATACACTGTTCTAAAGCATCCGCTTGCACCTCTATTGTCATTCTAGCATCCGATACCGATGTCTTATTGCTACTTAAATCATTTTTTTTCAGAAAAAGATTTACCTTTGTGGATGATTTCAGGAACCTTTTAAAAGCCAAAAAAATATTCCTGTTCATGTTGTTTTTGAGAAAAACTTCTCTTCTCCAGAGTTACGCAAACATTTAGTAGCATTTCATGAACTGACAGGGTGCGACACAACATCTCATTTCTATGGTATATATAAAAAAATCTTCCCTGCGGGTATAATAATTATAAGCTACTCGAGGGCTTACGTGAAGGAGAATTAACTGATCAGAAAATCAAAGAGTGTGAAAAGATTATTTGTAAGTTGTATAACCAAGAAGCGGAGACTACTGATACGTTAAGGAATGTATTATTTGGTAAATCAAAAAGCCCTGAGAATATGCCCTTAAATACTGATGCCTTATATATGCATGTAAAGGGAGCACACTACCAAGGCTTGGTATGGAGACAGGCTAACATTTGTAAGCCATTATCACCATGTCCAACTGAAATGGGGTGGAAGTTGGATGGTGGTTGTTTTGTGCCAATACTTATGAATTTAGATCCAGTTCAAGAGGCTTGCCTAGATTTGGTAGCTTGCAACTGCACAAAAGGTTGTAAAAAGGAGAGACGTGGATGCAAACGAGCCAATCTTCGATGTATGGACCTCTGAAAATGCAAAATCTTAAACAAAGATGAACGTAGAAACAATAGCTAAAACAGAGGAAATTCGAGTTTTTGGAGAAAACGGGGTATTTATTATTAAGTGCTACAATAATGAATATATATCAGATTATGTTTATATGGTTATTTAAGCACACTTCTCCGGCTTGAACGGTGATAACTAAAATTTTGGAAAAAATTGGTGTCGGCCATTTTGAATAGCCATTTTGATCTACTTAGCGCCATTTTTATGAAGACCAGCATATTTTTTTCGGATTCAGCATACTCGAAATAGGTTAAAAAAAACTATGCTGGACCAAATAATAATTATTTGCCGTCAGAAGTTTTTTTTTTTTTATTGTAAATCGGACCAGACAAACAAGGAACAAGGTGAGTATGACCGCAACGGGGAATACTCACTCCTCCAAGGCACCTGATCCCACCTCTGATGTTTCGGAGGCCCGGGTTTGCTCTGCTCCTATTTTGTATTGTTTTATGGACTTAAGTCAGGAAACTTTTTTTTATTATTGAAAAAAATAGAACATGAAAGATTCTTAAATAAACGGAATTGCAAGTAATGTACTTTCTCATGTAATACAGCTCTTTTTTCTGTTAATTAAAAATGTGAGAAAAAAAGTTTTTCATTTTCATGTTGGTTAGCAAAAATATTTAGTATATATATAGTCTAATATTTATGGCTTTGACATCTCTCAGTTGATGCAACGAATAATTCTATGAAACAAGGTATGGGTTAGCTTACATGTAACTGTGCCCTAAAACGTTATGTTATCAAAAAAATTTGAAACTGATTTAAATCTTAATTAAGTATATGACTGTGATAATTTAGAAAAGAATATGGCAGAGAGGATAACCATTCCGCCAATATGACGTCATTAATGTGATGCGATTCTGTATTTTTAAAAGAAAAATACTCAAGAAGGAAGGAAAGCCAATTTCAACAGTAATCTTCCCTTAGAAAATAGTGTCCACAGCCGTCGTCCAAAAAAAAATCATATACTGTGAAATCATTAATTTTCGTTGGGGGTTCATTTTCGTTGTTTTCGTGGTATGAAGAGACCCACGAATTTATATCCACCACGAAATATAAATTTTCATGTGCACAACTACTAAAAAAATTCTTCATCCACGAAATCAAACCCCCACGAACCAACATTTTTTTCCTCAAACCACGAAAATTTGACCCCCCGAAAATGTGATTTTACATATTTACATCTTTGTGGGCATTTCCTGTGGAAAATACTGTATAAGTGGAAATTTAAGCGAGATGCAAATTTAGCAATTTTGTCAATAAATGGTGTTTTATTTTAAGCGAGAAGTTATTTGAGCGATTCTAAAATGCTCACTTAAGAGGTCATAGCAAATAAAAAGCAGTTAATTTTTAGCAATATTTAATTTTAGTGATCCCAACATTCTCGCTAATAATGCCAAAATTAAATCCTCAGTAGAAATTCTGCTTATACGGTTTGTTCTGAAAGAAAAAAATTATCTGAGAATTGATGTCTTCTGCAACTTTTGAAGAAAATATGGGGAAAATGCGCATTTTTCTGACGTCACAATTACCATTTTATAACACATGGGAGAAAAATGATTTGTATGATATTTTCTGTATGGAATTTCAATGATTCAGAATAGATTAGTTTTCATCTTTCACACCAGTTTCATTTTTCAGAAAATCACAGGGCAAGATATATATAGAAACCATACCTTGTTCTTGATTAATTGTGATGATTAATTCAATGCTTGTTAAATTTATAAGGCCGTCACTAATTTATCTTAACTACAATTGGTTGTATTCAAACTTTATCTAAAAGAAATGTCTGGAATCTTCTGCATTTAAGAAGACTTCATGTATTCCTTTTTGTAATTAAAAATGCTTGGAAAATAACTGAAGGAATAGATTGATTTATTTAATTTTTTTGTAGGGATCTTTTCGGTATTTGAAAAAAAAATGTCTGGAAACTTCTTTATTTATGACGGCTGTATCCATATCTTTTATATGATAAGATTAATTGAATAACAACTGAATGAAAAACATATTTTCTTGATGTTTTGTAGGGATCTTTCCTGGAACAAAATTACCGTAATACAGGACAATGCCTTCAATGGTTTACAAAACCTTTCTTATCTGTAAGTATATCTTAGTTTTACTCACTTTGACATTCTGCATATGTACTTATTTTAAGTACTAGGTAGAAACATGTACATATGGGAGTGTATCTTTCCATTACGTTTGCAAAAATGTTTTTCCCCCAAACATATTCAGAAACAAGAACCTGCCCCCCCCCCCGATAAGGAAGCAGGCTTAGACTTAAGTGACATTTTCAATTACCTGTAAAATATTTATAAAATACTTAAATTATCTCAAAATTTGTAAATAACAATACTACAGCGAGTCAATATTTCATCAAATTTTAAGTTGTTCCGCTTGACAACCACAAACTGAATATTTTGTTTTCAGCTTACAGTACTTCATGATCCTGGGGCCAAATATAACTAGATGAAATAAATCCTAGAAACAATAGAAGTCTACCTACTAGGTTGTAAGCTTTACATAGGGACATGCAAAAGGTTATGGGAGCAAGGTTCTCTGATCAACTTCATGTTTTGTGTGTAACTTTCTTCTATAATATGAAATATTTTGCCACAATTTTTTTTTCAGTGTGGTCTCACTTAAGGGGTTAAATCGGCACTGCTACTAAAAATAGAATTCTTGGTTCTTATGCAGGGTAAAAATAGGAATTTTATAGGATTTAATATTTAAAAATTCAGCATTTTACTTGATAATGATATAAAATATCCATATATGGTTGAAAATAACAAGATACACTTATTTCGGAAAATTCTTCATAATCACAAACTGTGCCCCCCATTTAAGTGCAAAAAGGTCACAAATCTAGCATATTTCCAGATTTTTGAAAACTGGTGAAAATATTCACTTTTCAAAAACCTATAACTCAGAAAGTAACGTTAGAATCAACTCAATCTCATACCAATTATTAGACAACTGTATGTCTATATTATATAAAAAATCTGTCTTTGGACTCTCAAATATTTCGCTGTACTTTTTACTTAAAGTTGGACATTTTTTGTGAATTTTCAAATTTTCTCATCCCTGAACTTCAGCAAGGAGTTATCTTGCTGATTTAAATATTATCAAAAAATTAAATTTTGTTGTTGTGAAATACCAGTATATTGTACATTTTTGATCTCAATCAATAATTATTCCTTGGGGGGTTAAATAGGGTTAATTGGGGGGATTACCAGAATTGTATTATTTTACATTTTCTTTGAAAAGGGGGATATTCACATACTCTTTAGTACCTGTTTGTCAATCAGTAGACCAAGTGTGTTCTCTCTTATCTTATAAAAAAAAAACATCTGCTTGATAGATAATAAACATAGTACATTGGTACCTATTAATAAGTAGATGGCCCCTTTTAATTTGGAGTTCACAAGATCAAAGGTCAAGGGTTATATTTCTCGATATACCAGGATGTAGATTTTAATCATTCAAAATCTTGAGGACCCATTGCTTGACAGCCATCAAATTTAGTACACTGGTTTTTTTTTAAAGTAGAGGACCCCTTTAGATTTTGAGGTCACAATGTCAAAGGTCAAGGGTCAAACTGAACAAAAAGGAATATCAGAGCCATTTTCTTGACAGACATATTGTAATGGCAACAAACTCAAAATGGATGAACACCAAGTTTTAAAAATCAACAAATTAGAATATTTATAATTTCTAATTTCATTGCAGCTTCAAATTTGAATATTACTCAATATCTAAGTACATTCAACAACAAAAAAATTAAAATGCTTGCCTGCTTTCTGATATTTTATATTCACTTCAAAAATTAAAATGACCTTGAAATTTTGTATGCTTGAAAAAAAATTACTTGCATAAGTATACATCATGGTTCTAAATTAAGATAAGATTTAAAAGAAAAAATCTCAGTTTCCCAAATCATATTCTGAATTACATTGTATTTGCTATACCTATAAACAGGAAATTAGTCTTTATAATAGTGTTATATTTGGTAAAACTGAGGCACTGTTGACCTTGGACTTTGATCTTATCTAACATAACAAATACTTACATTAAACTCTGAATTTTTGTGTGTTCCTGCAAGTGAAACCTGATACATATTAAATATCTAGATGTTAACAATGTTTAAGTACATGTACCAATAAAATCGTATAAGTTAACATATATGAAAGTCCATGAAATTTTGGCTACTAAACAAGCTTCTTCAATCATAAACTGTCTTTTTTGCTTCATGTGTGGTACACCATTTGGGTTGATCTTGAGGTCTCAGGCTTTCAAAATATATAAGGTGTATCCAACTATTCTGTTCAGTATAACCCCATTTTCTTCCTATGTAGCATCCAATAACTTCTGGAGAAATTGAACAAGCACTGAAATTTCCACTCCTGGTTTTAAAAAGAGCTGGACTGTCTCCAAATACACAAAAGTAGTACTCAAAGCATGCACCTGTGAAAAAGGACAGTTTTCAAATTAAATTGAAATAAACCATATTAGACATATTCTAAGATTTTTAAAATAAATGTCATGTTTATGATAATGCTACATTTACATTTTCCAATTGAAGAAAATGTCATCAAATGACTTTGGTTAGATTCTTCACAAATTCTTCTGGCTATCTTTGAAGAAAACAAGAGCTTCATATATCCGTCAAGTAAAGTAACAGAATAGGGAAAAATGCATTTTGCAAATCGACAGACAGTCAAGGCAATTCCTACACATATACTATAGTATAACATATCTTTACCATTTTCTCAGCAGTGGCAAGTAATTGGTAATGTTAAACGTACGTTTTCCATAAAAAAGGCACCACGTATGTAATACGTACGTTTTCACACGTGTGAATATCATGCGTGTCACGTATGTTAAACATACGTATTGCCTGTCATACGTTACACATATATTGCACACGTACTTAACTCATACGTTTCACATATGAATAACGTACGTGCAACGTGTGTAACATATGTTTCTCATAACATGTTTAATGGGTTTATTATTTGCACTGCTCATATTGTAAATGTATAAATACCATACAAAAATGTGTAAAACCATGGTTAAACACATGTTTTGAACATTTTTTTCACATATAGTAAACATTGGTAAACAAAAATTACATGCAATTTAAATATTCAATTCATGCATTTGACATAATTTCCCTCAAAGGCTTATTTTCTTTTCATCTGTGGAATGATCCACTTTCTGGTTATCCTTCACTTTAAATTTCCTGTTCCTAATTGCTCTTGAAGCAATCACAACAAAAGACAAATTTAGATATAAGCCAAATTTAATGTTGAGTATGTTAACATCAATTCATTCTTCTCCAGTTCTCTTTTATCTGTAAAAAAAAATATTAAATGCATGGAATAAGGGAAAACCCATTTTTCCGCCTGAACATTGTTATTATCCACATATTAATCCTGGTTGATTCTCTGTAGAACTTAAATATAAATACTAAATATAAACAGTAATTAATTTTTTAGTATTCATAACCATTATCTTTTAAATTATTTTTTTTCACTATATTTTCAAATATCTACCTTGTAATTCTCTTATCTAAAATTCATTACATAGCATTGATTTGTGGGTGAACTCGGAAAAAAAGATGTGTTGTACATACTGATACCCCATATGCCAGCTTATGGTTAAAGTTTCCCAAGTGCAAGTCAAACTCCAAAGTCAAAGGTCAAAATTGTTGACATTTAAGGAAGGACTTGTCACAAAGAATAAATCTGTGAAATATGAAAGCCCTACTACTATCAGCTCAAAAGTATGATCAAAGTTAAAGTTTTTTAACAGTGGGTTAAACTAGAAGTTCAAGGTCAAATATTTTAATTTATACCCATTGAAAGGTCTTGTCACAGTTAATATACAAGTGAAGTATGAAAGCCCTTGCACCAACTGTTCAAAAGTTAAGGCCAAGATTCAAGTTATGAAACTTTCTTAAAAGTGAGTCATACTCCAAGTTTAATTCAAAATGTTAATTTGGTGTACCAATACAAAAGTATTGTCACAATGAATACCCAGGTATGTGAAATATGAAGGTAATACTTTCACCCACTAAAATGATATGGCCAATGTGAAAAGGTTTTGCAGACAGACAGATAGGGAAAAAGCTATATAGATGTACCCCAGAATCTTTGATTACAGGGGTATAAAACTTATTCCTCAGTGTTATGAACTTAGTCTTTTTGCTTTCAACTTAGTAGCATTATATAGATTTTCAATGAATCAATGCATTTTCAGTTTATGATTAATTGATAAAGCTGTGCCTTACATCTGATCCACCTACCCTGGAGCTATATGAATTTCATAATTTTAGTAGGACTCAATGCTTATTAAAATCTTTCTAATAGTTTGCTTGAGGTCCAATTAAAAAAAATACAATTTTGAATAATTTTGATGGGTTAACCCCCCCTTAGTTTGGGTTGTGGTGGGGGGAGGAGGCTGTAAATGCTAAATTTTACCAGACAGAGCTCAGTGTATGACGATGGACAACAAGAAACCAAAGGGCCTTGAATTGCTCTTCTAAAAAATTGTAAAATCTATCACTAGTATTTGAAGCCTCTATGTTTATAAGACCTAAAATACATCAACCAAGAAGGTTTGATGATTTTTAGCCAGTTAGGACTGAAGATATTTCAATAGAGCTATAAAATAACAAAAGTAGGTCATGGTGACCTACATTTTGGTCGACATTCTCCAAGAGCCCAAGATGCCTCAACTGACAAAGTTTAACAATTCTAGGCCAATATAAACTTCTTTTGGTTTATATTTCTGATTATCTCCCCTTGTATAAGGGTCCAAACCCTAGTTTTAGTATAAATGGTAGCCCTTGGGCCAAGGATGCACTGTGACAAATTTGACAATGATTGTCCAGGGGGATCTTGAGTTATGGCCCACATTCAAAAAAAGTTTATGCACACAGAACAAATGGCCATAGCATTAGCTCTTTGAGCCTTTGGCTCAGAAGAGCTAAAAACAGTATACATGTACACCTATTTACTGGCTATGCGGACAATAGCTAGTTTATCGTCCCCCAAGACAGCAACTATTCCCAAAGATGCAGCTGAGGGAAATAGTGTGCTGTCGAGGGAGACGAAAACAAGCTATTTTTCGAATAATAAGTAAATAGGTGTTTTATTATGGCACCTGATCCCACCTCTGATGTTCCGGGAGTCTGTGTTTGCTCTGCTCCTATTTTGTATTGTTTTATGGACTTTGAGATTGAATACTGTTCGTTATCTCCATATCCTTCTATTATATACTGAAGCTCATTTAACTTATATGTAAGGTCCGATCTGGATAAAACCAGAAGAGTTACGAAATGAAAAATTGAACTTACCTTCTGCATTAATCTTTAGCTTGGCATGGACCCATCTGTGTTTGTGTGTGTTCCAAGTGTATACTTTTTGTCCTTGAGGTTAAAAAAAAATATAAGTTAAAAAAAATAGACGTCTTTTACATTAAATTTTACAAAAGTTATTCCCCTTTGCGGGGTCAATCCAGCGTAAGGCCCGGTTTTCTCTCTGTAACATTACCAAATTCATTGGTCAGTATCTTAAAAATAAAATCTGTAATGAATATGTTCATTAAGATCTTCATGTTGCCCCAAACTTTGGCAATACAGGTACAGATCTAAATTGTCCAATAACGTTTGAAGATTGAAAATAATAGCAGGTAACGTACAAAGGACAAAGTGGGGAAAATGAGAGTTATGCCGACAAAGGGAGATAACTCTTAGTAGTGTGAAATTCGTCAAACTTGATTGCATTTCAAATTTTACATGAAAAGCTTCAAGATACATGTAGTATTTGCAAGTCTAAAAGCAATTAGATCAGAAAATCTTATTCCTTTTTTTTCAAAAGTATTTACCATATTCAAGATTATACTGGTTACAGTTTCAGAATCTGTTTTGAAGTCCATTCTAGGCATTTAGGTGTTTACAAAGATGAGCTTCAGTCACCATCCTGGAATGCATATCTAAAATCACATAAAAATTCACAATCTCAATCACAATTTATATTCATAAGGATTAAAAAGGACAGATATGTAAAAACTGTTACACCATTATTGCACTCAAAGATAATAATTTCCTTTACCATCTATAATGTGATGTTTTAAATACAGTTGTAACTGAGTGAGTGGAAATTTATATCAAATTGTTGTTGTTTCTTTTTTTGCATCTTATTTGTTAGGTAAAAAAACATTTTAAATAAATACTTAATTGTTCTTACAGTATTTTTAAACTTCACCTGCATTTTGATACACCTGGGTGCTGACCAAGACAGCTCACTGCTTCAACAGGGTCAATATTTTCTGTTTTTGGTAGCCCAAGTCTCCATTATGTAATACACTGGGGAAAAAAAAAACACCCCCTTAGTTAACATGCAACACATAGTCATAAAGTAATTAAATAATTGTTGATTTTATGCATTCCTCACCGTTAGCTAGGCCCTAGAACTTGCAGACGTCAGACTTCTCTTTCCAGTGACGTCACTGGTAACGTACATGTAATACATAAATGGAGGCTTGGCAATTCCGGAAGGTACATTTAATATATAAGTTTTATACGGACGGTACCCACTGTATATTTTATAATTATCTAGGTGAATCATTTACTCCCTTTTGAGATTTGTTGTGAAATTATCGTGAATTTCTTTCTTTTTTTTAAAAAAACATATTTTTGCTCTTGAATTCGGATTGATTAAATCTACCGATGACCGAGTTCAATTTTATGTGCCTCTACCGATATCCGATACACATGACGAGATTGGAGAAATTTTTATGTAAACTTTGTAAATCAATTCGAACTGATAACCATGATAACATCATGCCAGTCATGATAGTGGACGTAAGGTAAACAATGTGAAATAAATTGAAACATTGAATACGCAAAACACACACGACAAGTTCAACAACGCACACATGTATGCTTGTTGGGATTGGGTTTAACTAAATATCATAATCATGTTTATGTCAAAAAAAGAAATTTTAGATTTTAAAATATTATGATTATTAAAATACACAATGTACATGCAACTTCTAATCTAAGGACCCGTTATACATGGTATAAGAATGATTTTATAGATGGTCATATCACTATGAGTATGATTGCTCTTCTTCCTGAATAACAGCCCTAAGTGCCTATTGATTGTTTGTTATGTTAAATAATATCTTGATTAGTTCTCCCAAATCACCTAATCTATTAAGGAAAAATAGTTAGTTGTGGAAGTCAGCCATACTTTTATACAAAAAGTTCCTGTATTTTAAGCGAAATTATGTAGTCCCCAGCAACAATAAATGTTTAACACATTGTTTTTTTTTTCTCTTCATAGCAAAAACTAAATGATAATTTTATTCATAAATTAAATTTGAAATAAAATAAAAAGGATTGGATTTATAGTCATTAGTCAACCTACATTCATCATACATGTATTTAATAGTTTGAATTTACAAAATATACAGCCTTCTTATTCTCGAACATAGCTTTTCACACACATATACAACACCTTTTTAAATATATATATATGTAACATGTGCCTGATAATACACATACTATATCCATCAACATTTATGTAATGAGAGCTTTACAATACAAGTTAACAATAATTTATTTATGTACATTAGTACATTTAATGTGTGGTTTATAATACATGTATTCTTTTTTTATTCAAAAAAGGAAAAAAAAAATAAATGGACAACTATCTTTTATTACACTGTATCATATAAGTAATTATATAAAATCATGAAAAACATGCATAAAAACGTGCATTAAATTTACAATTAAAATTTTGCTATGAAATACATAATACATGTAGGTGCTACATGAACCTATTGAACTTGTAGATAAGTCTTTTATTGTATTACATTTATTTTCATGTTAATTGGTTTATGTACAGGATAATCCGATTTTTACACAAGCTCTGAATTTTACATTATTTTTTTTATTTTATATAACAGAAGACGAGAAGCCATTTTTAAACATGTTCAATACGACATCTAGGAAGCGAACAACACACAACCTCCACCCCTATCTTTCTCTTACCTTTCTCTCCCCGGAATATTTTTTTCTGCCTTCAGTCCTACTCCTCACAAATATTGTTAGTTATGTTTTTTCTCTTTCCCTTTATCTTATGTTTTCTTATCAATTATCAATAACGTAAGCACATTGATAGAGATTTATATGACAGTGTGAGACAATTATTAGGTCTTTCCACCTTTCTGTGGAAAGACCTATTGATTTGCTTATGTTTATTATTATTAGGTCTTTCCACCTTTCTGTGGAAAGACCTATTGATTTTCTTGTTTATTATTATTCTTCCCTATTATTCTTATTTTTCTTCCACTGATTTTTTGTTTCGACATTTATCGAAAAGACTTTTTGTTCATCGAAAAGGTCTTTAAAAGTTAGGAACAAATTTGACCCAACGTGTATGAACTATGACCGCTTTCGAAGTTAATGCCCCTTTCGCAAGAAATGCTTGTTATCGCTACTACTCCAAAACCGTAAACCATAGAAGAATGAAACATTCACCAATGTCTTCGACTACTTGAGGGGACTCTGGAATCTATTCATTTCGAAAGTATTCGGTGACCCCTTCAATGAGTTATTGCCCCTGAAACTTTTTTAATTTTAGAAATAATTAAAAAATTTCAAAACAAGATGTGATAGAGACATGGGACCAACTGCAAAAGATTCATTGACCTTTGATCATGAAATTAATGCAAAGGTCAAAGGTCAAGGTCATTCCAAATTTGAGAAATTAAGCTCTTTAGGTCTTTCCACCTTTCTGTGGAAAGACCTATTGATTTGCTTATGTTTATTATTATTCCTATTATTTTTCTTCCGCTGATTTTTTGTTTCGACATTTATCGAAAAAAAATTTTGTTCATCGTAAAGGTCATTAAAAGTTAGGATCAAATTTGACCCAACGCGTATGAACTCTGACCGCTTTCAAAGTTATTGCCCCTTTCGCAAGAAATGCTTGTTATCGCTACTCCTTCGAAACCATAAACCGTACAAATATGAAACCTTCACTAAAGTCTTCGACTAATTGAGAGGATTCTGGAATCTATTCATTGCGAAAGTCTTCGGTGACTTCTTCAATGAGTTATTGCCCCTGAAAGTCTTTGAATTTTACAAATAATTAAAAATTTTCAAAACGAGAAGGTATAGAGACATGAGCCCAACTGCATAAGATTCATTGACCTTTGAGCTTAAAATTCATGTAAAGGTCAAAGGTCAAGGTCATTCCGAAACTTAGAAATTTAGCTCTTTTTCTAGCTCTTTTGTCTTTCAACATATGCTTAATGTCTATGCATCATTAATATGTACTTTTAAAACTGTTTCTTAGATTTCATTCTCGTCCCTTAAGATTGACCCTATCAAAAATTATTGCCCCTTGTACGAAAAACATTTTAATTGCTATTGCTCCAAAACCGTAAACCGCAAAGACACAAAACCTTCTCTAATGTCTTATGGGACTTAAGGCAAAACTTTTATGTACAAGTGCAAAAGGATCTGGTGACTCCTTGAATGAGTTACTGCCCTTAAATGCTTTTGTGCTAATTATTAAACCTTGTAACTTTAAAACTATAAGTCATAGAGACATGGGGTAAATTGCAATGTGACCCTTGACCTTTGACCTTGAATATGATTTGAAGGTCAAAGGTCAAGGTCACCAAAAAAAAAAAAAATTCATTTTCAATTTTTTCTTCTTTTAAGCCATTCCTGGTTTCTTTTTTATGAAATTTAATTTTAAATAGATCAATATTAAATTAAATTGAAATTCAAAAGGTGGAAAGACCTCTTATTGTTCTGTGAACAATAAGTCTCCTAGTTTTATATCTTTTTTGTCTTTTAGCATCTACAAACTGTCTTAGCATCATTAATGTGTACTCATAAAACTATTTTAAAGATTTAAGTCGTATTCCTTAAGATTGACCCTATTAAAAGTTATCGACCTTTGTGCAAAAAACCTTGTTATCGCTACCCCTCCGAAACCGTAAACAGTAGAAATATGAAACAGTCACTAAAGTCTTCGACTAATTGAGAGGGCTCTGGAATCTATTCATTGCGAAAGTATTCAGTGACCCCTTCAATGAGTTGTTGCCCCTGAAACTTTTTTAATTTTAGAAATAATTAAAAATTTTCAAAACGAGAAATGATAGAGACATGGGACTAACTGCAAAAGATTCAATGCCCTTTGATCATGAAATTAATGCAAAGGTCAAAGGTCAAGGTTATTCCAAATTTGAGAAATTGATCTCTTTTATAGTTTTTTTTTTGTCTTCTAACATATACAAACTGTCTTTGCAGCTTTAATATGTACGCTTAAAACTATTTCAAAGATTTTATTCTTCTCCCTTAAGTTTGACCATATTAAAAGTAATTTCCCTTTGTGCGAGAAACCTTGTTTTTGCTACTACTCCAAAACCATTAACAGCAGAGACATGACATCTTCACTAATGTGATAAGGGACTTTAGGCGCAACTTTGATGTCCCAGTGCAAAAAGATCTGATGATGCCTTAAATGAGTTAATGCCCTTTCATGCTTCTATGCTTACTATTAAACCTTATAACTTTAGAACTATAAATCATAGGGGCAAGCAGTTTTATAAAATTGCAATGTGATCCTTGACCTTTGACCTTGAATATTATTTGAAGGTCAAAGGTCACGGTCATTTCCAAATCTTTAATTTTTTTCTTTTTTATCTTTTAAGCCATTTCTGGTTTCTTTTCAATGAAATTTAAATTTAAAGGAATAATATTAAATGTAATTGAAATTCAAAGAAGGTGAAAAGACCTCTAATTGTTCGACAACAATTAGTCTCCTAGTTCCTATTATTTTTCTTCCGCTGATTTTTTGTTTCGATTTTCATCGAAAAGACTTTTTATTCATCGTAAAGTTCTTTAAAAGTTATGAACAAATTTGACCCAACGCGTATGAACTATGACCTTTTTCGAAGTTATTGCCCCTTTCGCAAGAAATGCTTGTTATCGCTACTCCTCCGAAACCGTAAACCACAGAGGTATGAAACCTTTGCTAATGTCTTCAACTACTTCAGGGGACTCTGGAATCTATTCATTGCAAAAGTATTCGGTGACCCCTTCAATGAGTTATAGCCCCTGAAAGTTTTTGAATTTTACAAATAATTAGATATTTTCAAAATGAGAATGTGTAGAGACATGGGACCAACTACATAAGATTCATTAACCTTTGACCTTAAAATCCATGTAAAGGTCAAAGCTCAAGGTCATTCCAAAAATAAGAAATTTAGTTTTTTTAAATATCTTTTGTTGTTTTTTAACATATACAATCTGTCTTTTCATCTTTAATATGTATTCTAGATACTATTTCAAATATTTCATACTTGTCCCTTTAGATTGACCCTATTTAAAGTTATTGCCCTTTGTGCGAAGAACCTTGTTATTGCTACTACTCCAAAACCGTAAACCGCAGAGACATGAAACCTTCACTAAGGTCTTCGACTCCTTGTGGGTACTCTGGTATCTATTCATTGGAAAAGTATTTGGTGACCCCTTCAATGAGTTATAGCCCCTGAAAGTTTTTGAATTTTACAAATAAATGAATATTTTCAAAATGAGAAGTCGTAGAAACATAAGACCAACTGCATAAGATTCATCAACCTTTGACCTTAGAATTCATGTAAAGGTCAAAGGTCAAGGTCATTCTATAAATGAGAAATTAAGCTTTTTTATATCTCTTTTGTCTTTAAACATTTACTTAATATCTTTGAATCAATTATATGTACTCTTAAATCTAGTTCAAAGATTTCATTCTTGTTCCCTAAAATTGACCTTATTAAAAGTTATTGCCCCTTGAGTGAAAAAGCATTGCTATTGTTACTTCTTCGAAACCGTAAAGGGCAAAGACTTGAAACCTTCACTAATGTCTTAAGGGACTTTAGGCACAACTTTTATGTTCCAGTGCAAAAGGATCTGATGACCCCTTAAATGAGTTATCGCCCATTAACACTTTTGTGCTTACTATTATACCTTATAACTTTTAAACTATAAGCCATTCATGCATGGGGTTAGTTACAATGTGACCCTTGACCTTTGACCTTGAATATAACATAAAGGTCAAAGGTCAAGGTCATTTCCATTTTAAAAAAGATTCTTTTTTTTCATCTTTTAAGCAATTTCTGGTTTCTTTTTAATGAATTTAATTATAAGGAGATAAATAAGAATATTAAAAGAAATTGAAATTCAAAGAGGTGGAAAGACCTCTAATTGTTCGAGAACAATTAGTCTACTAGTTGTTAACTTTAACGCTTCTCCCAAAGTTAATTACAATAAAAATTTGGGGACGCTGCACCATGAAAGGAACGAAAGTGCATGCAAGGGAATTAGCATTTATCCAAATTCTTCTAGAACAAATTAGATTTGAAGCATGTGATACTAGTACTTTTTTTTTAATGTTAAATGCTATTGATAGATTTATCATATAAAATGTTGTAAAACAAAATTTAATTTTTTAATAGAGTTAGAGCTCTATTTGGGATTAAGCAAAAATAAGTAAATAAATAAAAAAAATAAGCCAAAATAATAAAAATAGAAAATAATGTTTCTTACTGCACGTAGTTATTACCTTATTGTGATGCGTAAATACTACAAAGGTTTTTTATTACCTTTTTTGAGACATAAGCAATCTTACTTCTTAAGCAATAAATAAATACATTTAAGGTTTTTAAACGAATGCCTCCATCCACAATGAACACAACAATTTCTACAATAAATATAGTTCTCAAACGATGAGTAGTACCAGGTAGCCCTTTTACTGACTGAAGTGCCATAGATTTGTTTCTGTTTAAATCGACTTTGTCAACTGTGGGACAGGGCATAAAACATGAACCCAAGAAATTTCAGAGATTGGACAAAGAACAACGAACGATAGTATTGTTCTCCCGCCTACCTCTAAGTCAATTTTCAAAAGTTGCACACAAGTTTCCTTTCATGTTTTGGTTGCCCATAGTGAAAGATGAGACATCTTAGCCCCGCGCAGTACTGTACTCTAGCAAGAGATGTTCCCGGAGGGAGGGGTGCTACGTAAACGAAGCGGTTTCCATTCAATACACTCGTCATTCTCTTTGTGACTGGGTGCCTGATTTTTTCATAAAGAATCTTGCTTTTTAGATCTAGTTTTAGCTTATCTATAAGCTCCATCACAGAAGTGTCAGATACCGAAAGCGGTAACCCACATATTCTTTTTTTCAAAGTTTTTTCTTTCGGATTATGGTTTCCGGAGGAATACGGATTTGTTTCGAAAAAGGACAGGGATATATTGTTGATCTCGCATCCCTCTGAAAGAAGCGTGTCCCTGCTTTCTTTGTCTTTAAGATAAAAACGCCACAAGTGTCTGTCAAGCTGTAAGCAATGTAGGGAATTGCCCACTTTGGCCATAACGCTTTCCATAAGATCAAAGTCTGTGATCCGATCTTTGTCTTTGCATTGAATATCTGAATCCTTTAGATATAACGGTTTAATCGTTGGTTCTGAGAGCTGCTCAGCCATGACGGTACTCGTAGTCGTACAGGTAGCTAACATATAATACAGGTAGTGCTGGTGAGTAGGTATTCACCCGAATTCACGGATTGTAAATAATCAAATCAAAAATCCATCAAAAGTCCAAAATTAAACATCCAGAAAAAATAAACATATATACATAATCAGGAAAGATTCCTGACACATATCCAATGAAAATGAATAATCCAAACTCAGTAGATATGCGAAAATTGTCAGAAGACTCAAGAGCTCGGTACAACACGTCTACCTTGTCCTGCGTCACGTGACTTACATGACGTAAAATGTAACTTAATTGTGTAAAATGTAACTTAATCATTTCAAATGTAACTTAATCATTATTAACCCCAAATTATCGATCTCTTTGATTAGGGTTAGGGGTTAGGGTTAGGGTTAGGGTTAGGGTTAGGGTTAGGGTATAGGATAAAAACGAAAATGCCCGTGGATTAAAGTGCCCAAGTAGGTCAACGGAGATTAAAAGATTAAGAAAATAAAAGTGGAAAGTGAAAGTCACGGATAGAAGCAATAGTAAAGGACAAAGTGGAATTTTCAGAAGCTCATAACTTTTTTATTTTTTATCGGATCAAGACGAGTTTGGTGTCGTTGGAAAGGTCAGAAAACGGACAAAATGACTAAATCAGACACTTGAAACCTTAGTGACAAGAAAAGGAAGAATAATAGCTTCTTATCTGCACGGAAGAAATAAACAAATGGAGAGTTTGAAAGTGTCAAATGTTAACATAAATATTTCAAAAACTTTTTTTGCACTGTAATAATTAGGGTTAGGGTTAGGGTTAGGGTTAGGGTTAGGGTTTGGGTAAGGAATAGGGCTGAAAGCGAAGATGGCCAATCTAGGTCATGGCCAATCTAGGTCAAATGAAATGAAAGTGTAAAGTGAAAGTCACAGATACTTGAAAAAGTAAAGGGAAAACTGGAATTTTTATGAAGCTCATAACTTTTTTCATTTATTATCGGATGAAGACGAGTTTGGTGTCCTTGGAAAGCTTAGAAAACGAACAACACGATGAAGTCAAAGTCCTAAAACCTAGGTGTCAGAAAAAGGGGGGGGGGGAAATGGCTTCTTTCTTAAACCAAAGATTGTGCTTAGAAATGGACACATGGAGAATTTTTTACCATTTTCAACCTCCCAGATCTCGAGAATGGCATGCAATTGACACGCTCCACTTATGTGAGTGAGACACCAAGAAAGGGACTCTTGATAGCTGCAAAGAGTTGGCAAAACTGCGTTCTCCTTCTGAAAATATTAATGACTAAACATGCGAAAAATGTTCAAAAAGTCTTAAAAAGACTGAAACAGGGATTTGACAAGTTGAAGGGGTCAGATTTTGACAACCTGCACGTTGCCGAGGAGGTCTCAGTAGACGCTGCTCAAGTGCCCCAAAAATGGGTTATGCTCGGAGACGAGGTAAAATTGCGTTCCGCGCTAAGTTCTTTTTCCGGGCAATAGCGCTTAAACGGTGAGAGATAGAGGCCCTAAACTCGTGTACATAAAAGGTTAAGAAGACTTCAAGGAATCCACATACCAAAGCTCAGCCTGCTAGTCCCAAGGGCGTGTTACCTATGGGTATTTGAAGAAAAGGTGCCGTAATTTCCGTTGGACCGGAAGGCAACGTCCTCAGTAGTCAAAAAATGGGGACGAAAGGGAACTCTTCTTTTCATAAAAGGTTTTGTAGGCCTCGATACCCGGACCTGAACCTCTCTCGCTGAAATGACCAAAAACTGCTCCAAAGGGGTGGCAAATGGACGCCAAATTGAAAGGGCCGAATCTCTCTTAGTTTTCAAGCAATCTTCAAAGTCTTGGTCTCATTGGAAAGTTCTTGGCAAGTTCTGTCCACGATTTGAAGATGATTGTTAAAGGACAAAAACGGTAAAAGTTGCGAGGGTTGAAAGATGTGTGTGTAAAGCGCGTGGGTACACCTAGGCAATATTTGCTCTAGAAAGCCTCAAAAAATGGCTTGATCTTTTTACACTTTACGCCATTCCCTACACTTGATGAATGCAAAAATGCCGTACTTGAAATGAAAGGAGAAAAGTCTCCTGGCTTAGATGGTATACCATGTGAATTCTACCAATGTTTTTGGAACATTATAGGGCCCATTTTTTATGACTCACTTAAAGAAATCTTTAAACAAAAAGAAATGTCTGAATCTCAAAAGTTGTCTGTGATATCTTTAATACACAAGAAAGGCGAAAAACAATTGCTAAAAAATTATAGACCAATTAGCTTAACAAACACTGATTATAAAATCATAGCTTGTGTTTTAGCTAAAAGGTTACAAAATATATTATCATATACAATAAATAAAAATCAAACGGCTTATGTTAAAGGCAGATACATAGGTGAAAATGCTCGGCTAATCTTAGATATTTTTGAATATTGTAATTCCGAGAAGAGAGACGGCATATTATTATTTCTCAACTTTGAAAAATCTTTCGATTCCGTAGAATGGAACTTTCTTCTTGAAACATTAAAAAAATAATATTGGCGATCAATTTATTACATGGGTAGAGATATTATATAAAAACCCTAAATTCAAAATGAAAAATAACGGATGGTTATCTAAAACATGTAATATGACGAGAGGGATCCGACAAGGATGTCCAATATCAGCTTTACTATACTTATTTGTAGCTGAAATTTTATCCATAAAAATCAAAAACGAACCAAATATATCAGGAATTAGTATAAATGATAAAGAAATTATTAATATACAACATGCAGATGACCTAACAGTTGCTCTAAATGACAAGAAATCTCTGAATTTTAGCTTGAAAACTATTAACGAGTTTTGCGATCACGCCGGATCAAAAATCAACATAAACAAGACGGAATGTATCCTGTTAGGGGGGCTCAAAGATATGTATGATGAAATCAACGGTATTAAAGCAACAAATAAAGCAATAAGATGTCTAGATATTTATATAGGACACGATAAAGAAGAATGCTACAATAAAAATTGGATGAAAATCTACCACGACATTGAAAATTATTTGAATCTTGGAAGCGTAGAAAATTAACGGTTTATGGTAAATCGTGTATAATCAAAACATTAGCAATTTCAAAACTAGTTTATTTTGCATCTATATTATGCATACCAAATAAAGAATATATCTGTAAGGTCCAAAGACCTTTATTTAATTTCTTATGGGACAAATCGGAAAGAATTAAACGAAATACACTGATCGGCGATTTAACTGACGGAGGTTTATCAATTACAGATATTGAATGCAAGTTCAAGGCTCTGAAAGCAGCGTGGATACCGCGACTGATATCTTCTAAGGGCACTGTATTTGAAATCTTTGAGAGTTTTTTGAAAAAATCGAATTTAAATCTGAATTACATCTTACAATTTTCTGAAACTAGTTTAAAAGCGCTTGACTGAATAGGCAAGCTTCCGCTTTTCTACAAACAAATTCTAATCTCATTTAACGAATGTGAAAAAATGTGTAACTTCGAAAATACATCACCTAATGATATTTTAAAACAACCCATTTGGAATAACAATAATATCAAAATAAAAGGAGAAACATTATTTTTCAACAACTGGGTCAACAGTAATATTCTCTATTTAAAATATTTAATAGATGATAACGGAAACATAAAAACACTACAAACGCTTTCCACTGTTATTAAAAGAAAGTCGAACTGGCTTTGTGAATATAAAACTTTATTATCAGCAATTAAACCATTGTGTAAAAAATGTGACTTATCTAATGCCAAATATTTAAACATAAAGAATGAAATGAGATTTCATTTTGCAACAGGGGATTCAAATCTTAATGGTAAGAAATGCCAATTTTTTTAATAAAATTTTGATACATAAAAAATTCGTTAAACCGTGTTATCAAATTAAACTTTCTCAAGAGTTTTCAATTCCTGCAAACGACTCAAATCTATGGCAAAATATATACATGAGAAAAATCAAAGATATAAATGACAATAAAGTCGCTGAATTTAATTATAAAATGCTTCATAATATTCTCTGCAACAATACCTTTTTAAGTAAATGGATAAAGGACAAGGGGGACAACTGTACTTTATGCAAAACAACTGAAACCACAAAACATTTACTTTCTGAATGTAAAATAGTTGAAAAGATTTGGAAAAAAATGGGAACTTTTTTAACTATGGATATAAAATGGAAACACATCGTTCTTGGCTTTTATCTAGAAAAGAACGACAAGGTTGAATCTTTGAATTTATTAATATCTTTTATAGCGTATAAAATATATAAATACAAAATGTACTGTAGAATTGAATCTGTGAAAGAAACTGAAATAGATTTGTTAAAATATGTCAAAAATGCACTTATTCAATATTCTTCTGTATTACGTCTTATGAATTGTGATAAACATATTTTTTCAAAATTTGCAGAAACATTAAGAATATGATGTATACATGTTTTTTTGTTTTTTGTTTTTTTTAATTAAGCAGCTACTTCGAGAAAACAGTCTCAAGTAGCATCGTCCACTGGGGAGTGTTTGGACTTTTTGTGGTTTTAGGACCCCGGTGGACCATAATTGCTAGTTCAACTCTGTTTCAGTATATATTTTGTATATTTATACTCTGCAACACTTTGTCTTAAAAAAAATGATTCCATTATATGTATATGCACTATAAAAAAAAATGTTATAATCGAAAAAACGTCGGATTTACTCTTTATTTTGTAATAACTTGGCATAAATATGTAAACAATTGATGTACTTAACAACATATAGATTTTCATGTTTCTCTATCAACTGAAACTTATGTGGAAGCATCCCGGAGTAGTGTAGATTATTAATTGTTAAATATTTTGTATATTTATACTCTGCAACACTTTGTCTTTTAAAAAAAATGATTCCATTATATGTATATGCACTATAAATAAATGTTATAATCGAAAAAACGTCGGATTTACTCTTTATTTTGTAATAACTTGGCATAAATATGTAAACAATTGATGTACTTAACAACATATAGATTTTCATGTTTCTCTATCATTATTTTTGTTTATGTATTGTTGTTTTTTATAAAAAATACTGAATAAAATCTTATTACAAAAAAAAAATTTTCAAAAGTTAACATATTCGAATGTTTTTCGAAAATTTTATAGATATTTATATGAATTTTCATAAAGCGTTTCTTATTTGGGATACCAAAGAGAGATATCTCTATAATTTTGGTTAAACTTGTGTTTTTTACTATAGAAATCAACGGAAAATGGAAAATATTTTTAAAACATCTTTCCCCCTCGTGAAACAAAAATTCCTTTTCACAGGTAAAATGGACTGTCCTTTAACAAATTTATGCCAAAGCTTTTTGTGTTTCACGGGGGGAACATATGTTTATAGACAAAAAACGGAAAAAATGCTGATTTTTCACAAATTTTAAAGCTATTTACAACGAAATAATTGCATTTTATTTTTTTATATATGTTTTATTTATATACGTAAAACATAAGAAAAGATATGAGATACATTTTATGATATTTAATACCATTTCAAAATATGGTGATGCTTGAAAGTTCGATTTCACCAGAAAATATTGCCTACCCCCCTTTTTTCAAAAGCTGGAATTAATGATAATTTACTATCTAGCGCTGGAAATAAAATGATTAATCAATTACCATAGACCTGATCTTTGTATTAAACAAAGATTTAATGGCTAAATTGCCATTAAAATTGAATTTAATGGGTGCAAAATGTAGGCGGGAATCAAGAGTTAGAGTTCGTAGTTCTTGCGTAAAAGGAGAAATCATTTTAGCCAACCGGTTAACCCGCCTTTAGCTTCAAATATGAATTTGGTACACCGATATTCTGTATTTTGCCGAGTCGCTATTGTTTTTTTACTTTGCACGGCGATAGTGACAACTGAGGGGAAAGTAGATCTACTCCATGAAATGCTACTAACTGTACATGTAAAATTAAATATTTCGTAGAAGTCTGATTATTATATTTGCCTTGCTTTTGGGCGACATTGCTAAATCTATCAGTTTATTTTGTTTTATATCTATGGATCTTTAACATTGTTGTATAATTTTCAGGTGACTAATTGAATCCCTCTGCCTCTTGTTTTTTTCTGTAGACAGAAACTCTAGTATTTAATCAGTCTTATTATAAAGGAATGAGGCACTGTACATGTACATAAATTGGCGTATTCAAAATTGTTTGCAAACACTGGTCATGAGTATTAAGTTGTTGGCCTATTAATTAATTAGCGCTACACACATTCCCGTCGTATATTTAAACAAATCCATGATATGTCATAGAACTAGTGCATATGCAATTTTCAAAAAGCTGCCTTCTTTTTATTATGTTTTGAAATTTTTTAAATAACCTCAGTTTATTTGATACTCAAGGATAAACTCTGATTGAAAAAAATTAAAGGATCTTAATGTATTTGTATACCAAAAGGAATTATTCAGTAATGCAAAGGCATAATTCAAGTTCACGTTTCTTTTTTAAACGCCAACTGCTTATATGCAAATCTTCCCCGAGCCCGATCTGTCTCTAACACCTTGGACTACCTCTTAGGCTTCTACATGTACATTTCAATTATCTAAAATTATAACGCCGGTTTAGCATACCAATCTTTAAGGCTGCGGTTTCAAACCGATCGGTTATCCGTAATTAAAGTTACTGTCGGGTGGAGCTTAATCGAAGCGGGTGAGAAGCTCCGCTGAAACGACGCTGCCTAGTGTATACCTACATGAATCTATATACATAGGATGTAACCTGAATGCATTACCTGTATACGTTTTCCTACGATATAGTAAAACAAAGTCAATGTTTTTCATGTGTAAATCAATTATAATGTTGACCGTGAAATTATGAAATAAAGCTTGCAAAATATTTTGCTGCGAACAGAATCCTACATATTTTTTTTCTTGTGACATAATTTTTTTTTTTTTGAAATAATTTGATAATTTCAATCATACTGTGTGTTTGTTTGAAATCAAATGTTAAAACGAATATAGAAGGAAAGTAATTCAAATTGCACTTCGTGTTTGCCAAAAAAAAAAGCAGAAAGTGGGTCATATAAAAGTCTTTAAGTAAAAATAAAACTTAGACACGCTGTTTCGAAGCTTCATTTTATAGAAATATCATAAACTATATAAATATTTTAGAAGGTATTTCTCACTTATTTTTTTTCATTATTTTATAGAAATATTATAAACTAAATAAAGAAGGAATTTCCAAAACGCAAGATCTGTAAAAATTACCATGGCTTCGGAAAGGTGTGGTTTCCCGACAGCTAGCTATTACCCAGTAAAACGGGGTTGAATCACATGCTTCGTACTATATGTTTCCTTCCAGATTCATAATTTCAAAATATTATATGCTAAGCAAATCCGAATAATTTCTCTTTTAAATCTTATTAATTAATACACCGAAACTTTGTCACATTTTCACTGATTAATATACTGTAACTTTGTCACCTTGTCACTGATTGATATACTGTAACTTTGTCACCTTGTCACTTGTTGATATACCATAACTTTGTCACCTTGTCACAGATTATTGTACCGTAACTTTGTCACCTTGTCTCTGGTTAATATACCGAACCTTTATCTCATTGTCTCTGATAAATATACCTTAACCTTGTCACATTGTCACTGATTAATGTACCGTCACTTTGTCACGTTGTCACATGTTAATATACAGTAGCTTTATCTCCTTGTCACTGCTTAATATACTGTAACTTTGTCACCTTGTCACTGCTTAATATACTGTAATTTTGTCACCTTGTCACTTGTTGATATTCCGAAACTCTGTCTCCTTGTCACTTGTTAATATACCGTAACTTTGTCACCATGTCACTAGTAAATAATCCATAACTTAATCACCATGTCACTTGTTGATATACCATAACTTTGTCACCATGTCACTTGTTGATATACCATAACTTTGTCACCATGTCACTTGTTGATAAACAGTAACTTTGTCACCATGTCTCTTGTTGATATACCATAACTTTGTCACCATGTCACTTGTTGATATACCATAACTTTGTCACCATGTCTCTTTTTGATATACCATAACTTTGTCACCATGTCACTAGTTGATACACCGTAACTTTGTCACCATGTCACTAGTTGATATACCATAACTTTGTCACCATGTCACTTGTTGATATACCATAACTTTGTCACCATGTCACTTGTTGATATACCATAACTTTGTCACCATGTCTCTTTTTGATATACCATAACTTTGTCACCATGTCACTTGTTGATATACCATAACTTTGTCACCATGTCACTAGTTGATATACCATAACTTTATCACCATGTCACTTGTTGATATACCATAAGTTTGTCACCATGTCTCTTGTTGATATACCACAACTTTGTCACCATGTCACTTGTTGATATATCATAACTTTGTCACCATGTCACTAATTGATATACCATAACTTTGTCACCATGTCACTTGTTGATATACCATAAGTTTGTCACCATGTCTCTTGTTGATATACCATAACTTTGTCACCATGTCACTTGTTGATATACCATAAATTTGTCACCATGTCACTTGTTGATATACCATAAATTTGTCACCATGTCACTTGTTGATATACCATAACTTTGTCACCATGTCACTAGTTGATATACCATAACTTTGTCACCATGTCACTTGTTGATATACCATAAGTTTGTCACCATGTCTCTTTTTGATATACCATAACTTTGTCACCATGTCACTTGTTGATATACCATAAGTTTGTCACCATGTCACTTGTTGATACACCGTAACTTTGTCACCATGTCACTTGTTGATATACCGTAACTTTGTATCCATGTCACTTGTTGATAAACAGTAACTTTGTCACCATGTCACTTGCTGATAAACCATAACTTTGTCACCATGTCACTGGTTAATATACTGTAAATTTGTCACCTTGTCACTGAATAATATAAGGTAACTTTGTCAGCTTGTTACTGGTTAATATGCCATAACTTTGTCACCTTGTCACTGATTAATATACCGCAACTTTGTCACCTTGTCACTTGTTAATATACCGTCACTTTGTCACCTTGTCACTGGTTTATATACCGTAACTTTGTCACCTTGTCACTGGTTTATATACCGTAACTTTGTCACCTTTTCACTGACTAATACACTGTAATTTTTTCACCTTGTCGCGAAGAAAAGCGACATGTATTATAGGTGTCTTAAAAAAACACCTGACCAATATTACAATGTTGACTTGCTTGTTTTAAAAAAAAAAATTACTTCCATGATACTTCAAACTTCACTTACGCCCCCTATAAACAGTCACGAAAGGAACGTTGACACCATTACGTAATAAAAAATGTGTAATAAATAATTAAGGAATGTTTTTAAGTTTTGTGTGAGTTATTGGTGTGTGAATCACACAGACTTGTCACGTAGGCATATTTCATGAAGTGCGCTAGCGCTTCATGAAAAATATGCCTACGTGCAAGTTTGTGTGATTCACACACCAATAATTCACACTAAACTTAAAAACATTCCTTATATTTATATTTAACATACAGTCGCACCTGCTGTTACGGCCACCCTGAATCAGCGGCCACTCCCCATGAGCGGCCAGTTTCAATCCCGCCCGTTCATTTTTTCACTATATTTTAACTCATTTAAGCGGCCACCTGTCTAACGCGGCCAGTGGCCAGTGTTTTTAGGTCCCGTTCGCTCGACATGCCTGTTTTCAGCGGCCATTTTGTCTGTTTTGTCACATGACTTCCGTCTAACAAGTGACTTCGTATCCTCGTACGAAGCAAAACATGAACAGCTGATAATGAGTTAATGACCAATAATTACAGGTGAAATTTGAATTCTGTCAGGATTTAATGATTTAATTAATACGATTAAATGATTTATTGTAAAAAATGTTTGTTGTTGTTTTTTAATATACAAAGTAAGTTGTTGAATATTTTCATGATTTTGTCTGAGATTAATATATAGTCAAACGGTCAGTATCACGTTTTAACCTTTTATGTTATATAAATAAATATATATCTAGAAAAACTAAAAAAAAACTTTACACAGCATCAGGGAAATGCCAAGTTGTTAGAACATTTTATGATTTCCTGTGATGTTAATTCTATTGCTGTAAAATTTAAATTACCAACACACATACAAAAACAATAACAGATTTCTTTCAGAAATTCATATAAAATGAAATGTAAAAGGGATTTAATTTGATTTCAAATTTCCCAAGTTTTTAAATATGTTGAAATTGGGTTTGGATATACGTGTGAAAATAAATACACAGCCATGGTCGCAATTTTAATTCATTGGTTTGAAACCTGGAATAAGTGGCCACCTGTCTTATGTGGCCAATTTGTCATTCTCCCACGAGTGGCCTCTTAAAACAGGTTTGACTGTATTTGGAAGAAACTAATATATACTCAATATTTGAATTTCTCGCTGCTCTATATCGTTGCATTTTTACTAACGTCGCTGCAGCTTCATTGTGACGTCAAATTAACGCACGTTTCTCCGTGTATATTTCTACGCTAGAGTATACACAAAAATGGTTTTCATTTCACAGTTGGCTTAGCAGAAAAGCACAGCGAATGTAAATATTGTGTAATATAAACAATATAATTTTATTGGTAGGTTTCTTACTTCATATATTGCATGAGTAATGAAAATCATGCATAGAATAAGCATAGTGAAATTCATTGATCAATGTTTATTCACTTTTCAGTCATACGTGTACGTATGGTAAATTAAGCTACAAGTTCACCTGTACAAAACAAAACACCCGAACATGGCTCACGAACATCGTCTGGAAATGCACACTAATCGGAATACGATACTTGATATTGTGCAAAGCATATACATAATAATAATAAAACAATTAAATTAGAACAAAACACCTATCATACAATTATTTATTAAATTCAAAAGTGCGAACTGATTTAACAGCAACGAAAGACAAGGTATTTTAATGCCGAATTTGACCCCTTCCCTTTTATAATATTGAAAATATAAACACAATTCACTGGTAAGAGTTTGCAACCAAGAAAATTAATACTTGTTTTTTTAACCAGCATTAATTGTGTTTGAAAGCATACATGGTGGCCACGAAATGGTGTAAAAATTAAATGTTTTCAAAATTTCCTCAGCTTTAATGGGATAACATTTTGTTTATTTTAATTTTTCCTTTGAAAACATGAAGCACAAGCTGTTCTATATAAGATTTTATATACACAAGGTGTACTTCATACTGATCTATATGCACATTTTGTCAATATAGGCAAGTGTTTTGTAGCCAGGAATGCATTTCTCTATTATTTTTGGAATGGAAAGGTGTTTTACAACTGAGGGAAATTTTTTTTTTTAAAATGGATATTCGTATCTTTATTCAATTTCACTTTCTCTGATATCGTAGATGACATCACATAGAATCAAATCCTATTTTATGAGAATGATAGAGTAACCGATGAATCTTATTTTCTGATCTTATTGAGAGGGATTGCACTTTTTCAGAAAAGCAAGACGTCAAACAGGTTCCTGAAATCATATGGATATTGATCTTTTACATGTAGGTTATTAGAAGTGCTTATCTAATAATTCGTCTGCTGACGTCAAAAATTAAAACTGACTACATGTAACGTACACCGATGAATGTTTTTACCTTTATTTATTATACAGTACCGACCGGACACAACCTAACAGAAAGCGAACCCAGAGTAGACCCAGGGTTCGCTCTCTGGGTCTGCTTCTGGTTCGCTCGGGGTTCGCAGACCCGAAGTGACCCAGAGAGCGAACCCCAAATTCAGTAGCAGTCCCAGAAAGCGAACGCGCGTTCGGTATTTCTTTACGTAGCTGTCAATCAGGATTAGCGATTAACCAATCAGCACGTCGACCAATCAAAATGGCATATTGATCTGTCGATTGGGATAAAAGAACGAATGTGTGATGGTATTCGATATAAATCCAAACATTGTACATACAAGCAAAGCCTGTGAATGAACAGTATAAATTAATTGTAATAATTGTGAAAAAAAATTATATTTATTTATTTTAACTCTCCGGGCTGTATGTTGTACTTATTTGGTATCTTCATCTTTTTTAAGAAATTGACAAAATATATTTTTTAATTTCCCACGTAGAACTTTACATGAATATTTACTTATTTATTTTCTTTTGGTTTTTAATACCAATATTCGCGATGATGAGGATCTCGCGAACTTCGCCAAAATTTCTCGCACGCGAATAAAAGTTGGTTTACAGTACATAAGTCCATGCGTAAAAAAAGAAGATAACAATTGGCGTTTCAATTTTTTTACACTAAAATAAACGATGTACAGTTTACATGGATCGATAGCCGTAAAAAAAAAAATGATCAATTTTGCAATTCCACTACTGTAGTGAAATATACAAGGGGCGGGGCTAACTGGAGGCGAGATTAAAGTGGGGTCCGCTTCACGCATCAGTGCATAAAGCAGTCCCAGAAAGCAAACGCCGGGTTCGCTCTAGCGGACCCAAAGCTGACCCCGAGCGAGCGCAGAGTCCGCTTCGGGTTCGCTCTGGTGTTAGGTTGTGTCCGGTCGGTACTGTAATTATCATTTAGAATCATTATTCATTTTATAAGAAGGGTAAAAAAAAGATATATCTATATTTTGTGATTTGATTTATCCAACAAGTTGAATGGTGAATATATTCGTGAGGCTTGCAGAGAGAATATAGACCATTTTAACTCGTTGGATAAAGCCAATATCAAATCACACAATTATAGATGTGTTGTTTATCTCATACGACTATCGTTTTAACAATACTTCCCCTGTGAAACTACATGAATGATTTCTAATTCGAATTGATGACGTATAAGTTGATGTCGTATCACTGTAAATGTTGACATGCCTCGAAAGAAAGTAGATCGTGTTAAAAATTAAGAAATTTTGCTATCTGCGTTATTGACAACATTATGTGACAATTGCTGGAGCTTTATATCAAAGGAACTTCTGACTGAAAGTTTTAAGGATTATGGGATCGTGAAAATTAACTCTCTGTATGGTGGCAGTACAAAACGTGCCAGGCAAGACTACTTGTAAATTCATTGTTGAACCATGGTGAGCTACACCTGCATTACTATGCAGGGATACGTAGTCTAATGTAAGAAAGCATAGTTGAAGATGTTCAAGAAATCTTTTAACAACAACTCAACTGCTAGGCTTTATTTTCTCCAAAAAAGGTTTAAAGGAAGGGTGGGGGGATAAAATCTGTCTTGAAGTAGCCAATACAGGTACCTTGATAAACGAAAACACTTCTTTTAAATATACGAGTCTTTCGTATGAGATAAATTTTTATATCCACAAATTTTCCACTAATAATAAATCTTATAAAATGAAGAGGCTTTCCGAAGCTTGTACGTTCTTGTTGCTAGAACCACTAGAGAACACATTAGAACTTGAGTTGAGTGAACATGTCATTTATTGACCAGATAAATGAACAAAAGCACATAAATATATAGTTACATACAAACATGTGAATTATAGCTGGGATAAGAGCAACTAATGAATAGTTCAGCTAAGATATAATATATTGGGATTTAGTGCTTATCCCAGCTATTTTTATATAATGATTACCGAGTATTTTTCATCAATATCTTTATTAAAGTATTGAATGTATAACGACCATATTTTATACCTTATAAATGAATGATCCAATATGTTAAATCATGGTTGTATTTTGAATATGTTAGTAAATAAAAATGCTCCACCAAAGAGAATTACAAAATTTTGATTATTGTCCGATTAATTGCATCTTAAATGTAACACTGAAATCTATGGGCGGCGCATGTTTTTATCAGATTTTACGAAAAGAAATTTGAATTTGAAGCAAATTTCTTGGTGAAAATATGCATAAACTACCTCTTTATTTAAGGAATGAATTTGATATATACCCATTTTACACGGTATAAACTGGTTTGGGGCAGTTTACGCTTAATAAACAGCGAAGCGTTTTATAAAAAAGCGTAAGCTGTTCCAACCCAGTTTATACCGTATAAAATGGGCAGCTATTAAATTCATTGCTTATAACTAATTTTCATTCATTTGATGTAAGAAAAAAAGATGATTGTTCTAACAAAATGACTTCAATTTGTACAAAATTTGAACGTAACGTCAGGTGGATTGATACGTTTTTGACGAAAGTAATTGTGACGTAGGGCAACCCATTTAATACGATATGAAGTAATTTTTTTATCCAATCAAATACAACGTTAAAACCAGAATTAAATTATTAAAATATGAAATAAAATAAATTATTTTCCCCAGAAATTTTGAGAAATCATTTTTTTTCTCTTTATATTAAGGGCAGATAACTCTTTAAAAACTTTTAAAACATACAAAATGATTGTCTCTTTACATGTTATTAGTCTTGTGAAATAGATTCATTTTACTTTTATTGTTATCTAGCAACGCATTTTTAACTAGTTTAAAATTATCTAAAATCTTTCAAAATCCCTATACACTGAATACCTTAAGTAGGAGTCAATAATAATTTCATAAATGTGTCATCGAATACAAAGGATACTTAATGGATCGCCAAATTTACAGACACTGTAAGTTTTTTATCATATTTTTTCATGTCTCAGATTAAAAAAAAGTTATTTGTTAGCAAATTCGCAAATTTAATATATCAGGCAATTTATTTACATTTTAAAAATCTAAGGTGGAAATTCAATGGATTGAGTAAAGGACATGTACTGAACATAAACAAAACCAGAGGGTATTGAGTTGGTTTTTTACTCTATGGAATGAATGATGAAGTGCCTTGAATGTTTACTAACAAGGGTGAAAAAATAATATTTCCTACTTAATATTAATGTTTCTTCAGACTTAAAAAAACATCAGGTACAATGGTTTTGGGGTCTTTTAATATTTGAGGAGTTACAGGTGAAGTGCTGTAGTAAGTCTCTCAGTAATATATTCAAACTCAAACAAAAATAAGTCTTTTACTCACATGTCTGCTCAACTTGCTTCTCTGTCTTTAATGCTTGGATTTAGTACACGTATTTGTGAAACATGTGTTACATGTAACTGATAGGGTTTAGAACATGTGTTGTTTGAGAATTTTGAACTTTAAATATATTCATATCTAACAAGTAAACTCAGCAGAAAAACGTGGTGACACTTTAACTGTTCATTCGTCAACTGTCTTAACTTATGCAGGAACATACCCTCCTCACCTCTATTCTTCCCAATTGTAAATTCCACGCACCATACAGTGAAAATAAAATAAATAGGCGCAATATTCATACATGTCCAAGAACACATCCTATGTCGATATCGATGATATCGACAATATTATGTCGAACATGATTCGATCTCGAAATGAAATCGTCGATATCGACGATATCGACACATCAGGGAAAGATTTATAAAGAAATTTTTAAGATTAAGGATGGAAACCACAATTTTTGGAGCAACCATGATTCGATATCGGCACGATATCGAGGATATTAACAGTAAGGAAACAGTTTTAAAACAGAAAGTATTGTAATAAACACACGAGAATATAGAACTATTAAAGTAAACTATAAAACAGTAATGTGTCGATATCGTAACTACATCGTGTCTTGGACATAACTTGCAGTATTAACCCCTGGATGCAATATATTTTTCTCAATATAAAGAATGCATTTGTGTAGAGAGAGTGTGTTTAAAACAAGTCATTTGAAATCTTTAACGAGGGTTCTCAACATGATTGTTTCTGCCTCACTGAGTACAGTGAGGACCTCTGGCTGGACAATATAGTTTATAAAAAACACGATGTATTGCACACCCATGAAAGTAATCTTTTTGAGCTGGGTTTGGACTGGTTGAAGTGAGAAAAAAATGCCTCGTTGTCTCAGATGATATTGTTGTCGCGGGCCCTGGTGGTACATGTAGCGTTGCTGCTGTGTACGTTGATTTTGCTTTTGGTGCTACTGAGGTCGAGGTTCAGAGAGGTAATGATTTGGTGGAGGAAAATTGTATTGTCTTGAATGATTCCATGAACTGCTATTAGTGGTGTGTCAGTAGTATGCTAGCTTCTGCTGTGGAGTACGTTCCACTGCACGACCCAGATTAAGGAACGCCGCAGCTGCCTTATGAGGAAAAAATTTCTTATATGCTGATATTTTAACATTACATACTGATACTTTGTTATCATATGTTGATATTCTAGATCTAATATTATATGATGATGAACTTTGAAGGGACTGTATATATACAGGATGTAACCTGGATGTATCACCTGTGTACGTTTTCCTAAGAGATAGTAAAACAATCCATTTTTTTTTTGTTTAGGTCAATTACAATGTTAACCGTAAAATTCTGAAATAAACCTTTTCTGCGCACAGAATCTACATGAATTCTTTGTTGTAGCATCAATATTTAAAAATATAGTTTGACAATTTCAGTTATACAGTGCATTTATTAATTAATATCAAATGCTAAAAAGAATAAAGGGCTTAAATATGTCATTGTAAACTGGTGACGCAAAGGGAAGGATTTCATATTGCACGTCGTTTATGCAAAACGAAAGCAGAGATTAGGTCATAAATAAGTCTCTCAGTAAAAATAAAACTTCGGAAAGCTGTTTGGAAGCTTCAGTTTGGAGAAATATCATAACTTAAATAAATATTTTTAAAGGTATTTCTTACGTAATTTTTTTCCAAGACGCAAGATCTATAACAACGACCATGGCTTCGGGTCACGGATGGATTCCCATGATCTGTAAAAATGACCAGGGCTTCGGACCGGGAGTGGTTTCGCACATCCAGCGACTAGTATTACCCAGTAAAAATGGGAGTAAAATCACGTGTTTTGTACTTTTTTCCTTGTACAATGATATATTAAAAACAAATTAAAAGTGTTTAGGGGATTTTAAAATATCCGACTCAAGAAAAAGAAGACTCCCCAACCACCCAAAGAAAAATATGACTAATGTTAAATAAAATTCAAGCTCACTGAATATCATTTTGACCCATCGAACATTGTTAATTATTTCTTATCTCACGCTACACCTTACCATGTCTTCCTTTATAATACGTAATTAATTTAAATGTTTCTGCCTCCACTTGTGTGCCAAGTTATATTAAAATCAGACCAAAACTGTAGGAGGAGTAGCATTTTGAAAAAAAAAAATGTTTACAGATAGATAGACGAACGTCAGATGCATTTCTATCGCATAAGCTCTTCTGGTCTCTTACCAGTAGAGCTGAAACTTGTCAATAAAAATCACTTAAGCAGTTCATAGTAAAAAATCATATTTTGTTGGTTCTTTAGGAACTTTTTCAACATAAAGATAACGCATGATTGCAATAGATGTGCGGTGTTAAATTCGCAGTACAAAATCAATGATATAAACGTGGTTCTCTGTCGAACTTTTAAAGTGTGAACTTGTCTAATTATTATCAAAAATTCCATTTGCAATCATCGTCCAGGGTAGAAAAATAAGGTTTCTCTCTCTTCATTCCAGTGCTCAGCGAGGTCAGATTATAATTGCTAGTGCAAGTCAAACAATGGGCCCTAACAAAATACATAGATTGCTTGTGCATTTGTTGTTTAAGGTCCCTCTAGAAAGCTTTTTATTGATATGGAGAAAAAAAAACTTGCCGATGGAGGGCTAAAAATTCTGACCTTTAATCGGCAATTGCAGCCATTCAGCAGTGCGGGATCTTTTTCGTGACAGTACCGACTCCGACACGGGACCTCTATTTACATGTAAACGGACTCAAAGTACCAGTCTCCACGTCCCACAGTGGGATTCGAACCAACTTCGTTAGGATGAACTCCTTACTGAGCAACTCTAGAGCAGAATCTAACCACTGCGCTACTCGGGCCCTAATATGATCATTTTGTACATTCTATGGTCGACACAATGACCTTGTCAACAGATACAATTCATAATTGAGTCACATGCTGACTGACTTTATACATACTAACTGTTAGACCGTTATTCACACACTGAATTGACGACGATTTTTCCCGTTATTTCCCGATCATGACATAGTCTGGTCCTGATTTTTAAAAATAAGGCTAGAAATAAGTTCTAACGGCAAATAATTATTATTTGGTCCAGCATAGTTTTTTAACCTATTTCGAGTATGCTGAATCCGATAAAATATGCTGGTCTTCATATAAATAGCGTTAAGTAGATCAAAATGGAGATTCAAAATGGCGGACAACAAATTTTTCTAAATTCTCCGTTGAAGCTGTTCAATCGGGAAAAGGATGCCGGAATAGCCATGTATATACTCCAGAAATTTGAATTTTCTCTGTTTTTTCTATCTTTTATTTCCTTGCTATACTTCGTTAAGGATTTCTCATGCATGCATGTTTATACATTTTAGATTTGTTCTTTTGCGTGGAATCATACTTTAAAGAACAAAAATACATAATATATTTGAATCCAATTTATTAAAATAGAAATTAGCATAATACAATCGAAAGTAACATGCATTTAACACTTACAGTCCGAACACTGAATTCACGTTCGAATCAACAAATTTTATGGTACGTAATACATTACGACATGAATAAAAGTTATACGTAATTCATCACGTCAAGAATTAAAGATATACGTAGCTTATAGATAAATGATCTTGTTTAACTAGTGTTTAAGACAATTCATTGATGGGGCTTCAATATGACTGAATCATTTGGACGTAAACGTAAACATCAATACAATACTGATTTGTGTGTGATATGTCAGGACAGAAAACCAGATGTTTAAGAGTTAAAATGCAGAAAGTCGATAGACACATTAATGGAGAGAGCATCTCGTCGTAAAAAAGTTAAAGATGCTAAAAAATTATGATGCTATAAATAGAATTGAGCAGCTGGGTTCAGCTGAAAGAGTACTCTGTCACAGGAAATGTCACTGTGAATTTATACAACCAAAATCTATAAAAACAATAGAAACAAGTGTCCTTGAAGATATTCCAAGATGGAATACAGACTCAAAGAAATTCCCAGATAGCAAGCTAACATTGTCCCAACGTTGGGCCAACGTAATCAGTTACATTGGGCCAATGCTGGCAAATAACATTGGCCCAATGTAAGTTTGCTCATCGGCCCAATGTTGGCCCGATATATTGGCCCAACGTTGGCCCATTGTTGGCTCAATGTTGGGCCAACATAATAGACAAGCATTTTTGAACATTGGCCCAACGTTGGATTGAAATTGGCCCAATGTGTGTGATATTGGCCCAACGTTGACCCAATGTTATGCGATTTTTCCCCCTGATGTTGGCCCAACGTTGAATTAACGTTGGTTCAGCCTTTTTGACGTTGGGCCATTGTTGGCCCAATGTTGGGCCAACATAATAAACAAGCATTTTTGGATATTGGCCCAACGTTGGATTAAGGTTGGCCCAATGTGTGTGATATTGGCCCAACGTTGGCCCAATGTCATAAACAGGTTGGCATTATGTGGCTAAGTTTTCTCCCCATAATGGTCAAACATTATATTAACATTGGCTCAATGTGTGTATACAATGGGCAAATGTTGGTCCAATATCACCAAACATCATAAACACATTTTGCTTTCTTCCCGGTATACAGTGGAGTATTTGTCATACAATTTGTTGATGAAATAATCCTGTCATCCTTCTTCAATTACAAAATGAAACAGATACATGCTTGGCCACTGTTAGGTCTCAATAGAGATATCTATTTCTTTTCGAAATCTGCTTGAAAAATAGTCATAATATTAACTATATTGCACCAAAGTCATACAGCTTATAAAAACACTATGTAAATTATCAAAACATTTTTTAAACAAAATGATAATTCTAATTTGTGTCAAAAATCAGTTTTATGAAAAATTAAATCCAAAATTGCAATGTTAAGAGTCTAATGTAAGTCTTTTGTTTCTTTTCCGACTGAATCTGAAAAATGAGCATTCACTAGTTTGTTTACTGTTAACAGATTATCAGTCACTGTTCTCTGTTGCATCAATACGGCTTTGATTTCTTTCCTTTTCTTTTTTCCTTTCCTCTCTTTCTTTACTTCTTCCATCACGGTCACATGCATATCTAAACCACTTTTTAATACAATTGTTAATTTCAACTCAGCACATAAGCGGTTGGCACGAACAGCTCCTTTAAAAGAAAATTATCAGGAATCCATTTCAAGCTAAAAAATGATGCTTATTAAATCTTATAGGAAAGGTGTAAATATCAGTTTAAATATACGCTGGTAATAATTATTTTATTTTTTTTGTAAATTTAAACATTAATTTCCTAGCTTACTTGTTAAAACATCCTTAATTTTTAACTTTGAAAAGGCCAGCTTCCCTCCTTTGCCCATCCAGTTGATTTCCCTGGCGACTTTGTTGGCAAACATGAAGGCAAGCAATCTCCTGACAGTTTTCTTCATGTTCTCTCCTACAATGGGCAGTAGAACTTTAAGCTAAAAAAAATATTCCTTCATTTCAATGAATTGATAATAAAAACAAATTATACCAAACACAACAAATTGAGACAAAAATTAATTGGCAGAGTGTATGGAATTACAAAATCTTAAGTGTACCATATAAAGAGCTACCTCAAGTCTAAATAGAGATTTGTGATATTAATTAGCACGATAAGAATGTATATTTTCTTAAGTTTTTAAAGATGTATTTACCATGTTTTTTGTCGCTTCCTCATCTTTAAGTTTGTCCTCATACTTCCAAACTTCATCCTGAGACTGGAGAGGAAATAGTTTCGCTATTTCTCCATCAGCCTCCACTGCATCCTCTGCCACATTCATGTTGACTGTGTCGACTTTTCTGAGAACAGCATTCAGGAGCTTTGTGTTATGGTTTACTTGCACCTTCACTTCCTCCATTATCATCAAGAGTTTCCTCTCTAAACCTGTAAGGCAATAAATTGTATTGTATTGTACATAATTATTCAAATGAACAACTAAATTATTTTTTTTTTATTTTAAAATCCTCAAGTATGGAGATACTTTAATTTATTGTAGTTTTTTTTTACATGTATTATTTGTACATTTGACTTAAATAGAGAAATAATATGTATTAAAGAAATCTAAATTCATAATTTAATTTTGAATTTGTTTCTCAAATTGCTAGAACCAGTAGAATTTTGTCATATACTTTCTACTTACTTCCAATATTGGTTCTTTCTTCAGTTCTATCAAATAAAGTTGGTAGAACAGGAGCATTAGACATTTGGAAATTTTGAGATGTGGATGGTGATTGGGGTGACGGAAGGGTTGACAGTCTGCGAGGTGTTGATTTTCTTGGGGACTTTCTGTGATAGATAATGGGTAATGGGTCATCTTCAAACAGCGTAGGTGATGATGTTGATAAGGGAACAGGGGGGGGGGGCTTATGACTGGAGCAGGAGGTGGACTTCTTGAAGGTCTTTTTGTCTTTCTTGGTGATCTCCTTGGTTTTGCAGCTTCATCATCATGATCCGACTCGGAGTCAGTCTCATAGCGTGGATTAGGTATTAAAGATATTAAAATAAACATCGGCAAATACAGGTTTTATCATCATATTCGGTCTCATCAATACGAAACACCAGATAGGTACTAATAGAAACACTTACCTCTTCTTTCTTCTGCTGACATCCTCATCCTCCGCTTCTGTCTGTAAATCTGACGTCAACTCCGCAAGCGCCAGTTTCTTTCTGCATTGGTGGTAGTCGCCTTGAAATAAAACATGAATCAGAGTTAAAAATCACATCTGCACATCTGCAATATTTACATAAATGTTGAAAAAAAATCTTGTTTCAATTTGATTAACTAATTACATATAATTTATTACCGGTATACATGACTCTTATAGACAGCGCCCTTAACTCATTTGATGGGGCCACAGCATTTTTAACTGCCAGGTTTAGCTTCTGGCCTTTAAGCCTACTGGGCCAAAGACATTTCTTTCCTTCATCAATAAACCAGTTGCTTGGAACTACCTCCACAGCATTATCCTCTAGAAACTCCACCACTGCATATACAGTTTTCGACCTTCAATAATTTGATAAAATTTCAGAATGTAAATATATATCCTTGTAAATCACATTCAAGTTAATGGCTATGTATGAGAAATTCATAAAGTTAACAATGTATGATATGCATGTCAACACTATACTGATACATGTACAATATATGAATCTGTATGCATCAAAGTTTTGTAGATTATACATGTATGTCTATGCTTAACACTCAAAGCAATTACACAACGACACATATCGAATTTGCTAATGTACTCCTTTAAAAGACAAAACTGTTCAGTAGCTTAACATTTTAACATATATACCACACAGAATCAGTAAATGGAAATGCAACTTGCTTGTCTCCATAGGGAAGAAGGACACATTTAGCTTCTACAGCTGATAATGTAGCTGTCTTTACATCATTTTGTAAATCATCTACAACAACTATTCCCAGTAAGCTTGATTGCAGGGGTGATGTGAAGAAATTCCCAAAATTTTGAAAGCATTTGTAAACAAAGTACACCTCATCATCTTGAATAATGTTTTGTACAAGACAAATGGCACCACCAACCTTACACAACTATCTTTTTTGTTCAGTTTTAACACAAAGTTCTCTGTTTTAACCACTTGATATTGAGTGCCTGCAAGGAGACTATCTGGTATCGGGCCACATCTGTGTTGCTTCTTTAAAATAGGATATACAGGTCCAACTCTCTCCATGTCATTTTGCTCGGACAGCCTTCTTATAACCTGTGAGAGAGGAAAACATGATTTCCGCACCATACGCTTTAATTTACAGAGAAAATTTTTCAAAGGGAAAGGAAGATATATTGTCAAGGCTGCCATAATTTTCAGCATCCTCAGAAAGGTGAGTAAGTCCATGAATATTGTACACTGCATTTTCTTCTCCATAAATTTGACAAAAGTGATTTACAAAACCAACTAAAACATCATGGGCATACTGATTGTACATTCTACTCAATGTGTTATTAAGAAGAATGTGAATCCCTACAAACAGAAGTAAAAAGTTCTCATAGACATTGGGATGAACTACATCAAGGAGCACCAGTGGTCCTGTATAGAGCAAGAATTGTTTAAATTCTGTGGCCTTCCATCTGTCAATCTTAGATAATGACCTGGGTCGTCTGGCAAAATCTGAAGGGACACAATTCTTCAATAACAACAAATTACTTGAGATTTGTTGCACACTATGAGCATCTAAGCGACATTTCAGTGGGCCTTTTACCCATAGAAGTAAGAGACGTTTCATAACCCCTAAGCACACAAGATGCATATAGTCAATGGGTACTTGAGAAACCATACCTATATTAACACAAGATAGTGGTGAAACAGCTTTATGATGATCCTCATCTGCCATACTTACAAAGATTGCATCTGTTCGAAGGGGGGCACTTGTTTCAGGAAATGTCATTTTCCCTTTCCATTCTCCTTCTTGTGTACATTTATCACAGCCATGATACCCTGAATACAATTTCACACACTTTACAAAAGCACGAGCTGGAGCATCACAAATCACAGAGTAAATGTCAATATAAACAACCTTTTCACCAATGTTCAAACCATTCATATTGAATTCCCTGTATTCATTAAGAAATTCTCCTAAAAACTCATCCAAATTATTTGGTTTGCTTGTACCATAGAAAATACCAATAATGAAAGGTTTCTTGTGTTCGATGTTAACAAATCTACCTGATATAGGCCTAAATTGGTGCTGTGTACATTTAAAAAGAGGAAGACCATCAATATTGATCTGTAGATGCAAGCGAAAACCATCAATGAGTGACTCAATGATGGTGTTCAATTGACCAAAAACATAATTTGAAATGCCAAAGTAGTAATACTGTCCGCCACATTTGTTTTCCATGTCATATTGAGTATCTGTGCGCAGTAGTGTTCTAGGATCTTTAGGGAGATCTGGGTGTGATACTCTCAGTATGTTCAAAAGATCAATGAGAGCTACAATTGTAATACTATGCAATACTGCCCATTCTTTGAGCCTATCACGTAAACTTGTTGTCTCCCCCTCAGATTCAGATGTATCCGAAGCATTAAAAAGAAAATGAGAATCACTATCATGTGAAACACGCTCACAATTTTCCTTAAAACTAACTTCACCATGAGAAACATTTACATTGGAAACATTTTGGTCACTTGATAAAGCATCCATGTCAGACTCTGCCTCTGGTTCTACAATTTCCCTATTTTGTCCGCAGTGCTCATTAAGATTTATAGTGTTTTCTTGCAAACTTTCTACATGCTTAGAAACATTAGAATAAACTTTACGCCTTCTTGTCCAATACGAAGAGTATTCCGCCATGCCTCCCGTTTAAATGTGATGTACAAGCTACTTTTATAAACTTATAATCAGCCAAAAAGAAAGTATGTTTATACTAGACAATGATTATATGCAGTGGTCTATGGTCTCATGGAGTCTTTAGCTTTTATGCATACCTACAACAAGTAAAATCAATCTTACCATGCGAACAGTTTACTTCTATTCAAGATATCTATGTTTCCGTTTCAGCCATGCTGAAATCATGTGACAATTGGTCACGTGACTTCAACATTGTGCATTTCTCACTAGAGGGCGCAACAACAGCGTGGCCTTCTTGATTGATCAACCTAAAGTAACCTAAAGTTCTAGACTTTTGTGTTATAATTGAAAGGAAGTGTGCCCAGTATACGGATAATGCAAACAAGTCAAACAATAGCAAAGTCTAACCCATACCGACATTTTGCAAAGCACGGTGTCTCAAAAAACTATAAATCATGTTAATTAAGTGTTACTGTTCAACCATGAAACGGTGAAAATATATTCAATATTCAGACGTAAATGCTATTCAACTGTAAGATCAAACAAAGAAAATGAGACAAATCGAGCTCTACATCAGCCATACCCTGAGAATGTATCTAAATCAAACGCTAAGAAAACTTCAAAATAAATATAAATCTGCTTGACTGTACTTTCATTTCTGCACTTTTACGTATGCCTCAGCGTATGAATGTAAAACTCACAAATAAATTGATTCCTCAGGAAAAAAACTTTCTTTTTTCACTTGCTTTGTTTCACGTTTTTCTCTACTAAACTCCGAGATAAGAATGCTGCACCCCTGAAATAGATGCAGGTTTTGCCATCCCCACATATCAGATATCCCGATTACCATAGAAACTGGCCAGTCTCACGCTGTGGGAAAGCCTGTCTTAATTGCTTGGTCAGTAAATGTGCTCTTATCAACGAATCTGCTTCCTAAATCCAACACTTTTAGAACAATTATATAATCTGTATATAAGTCTTTACAAGCGTTTAAGCTGTATATAAAATGTATTTTCTTTAATTTCTACTCTTTTAATATGCCATTTTAATATTTCTTTTTAATTTCTGCATTAATGAATAAAAATGAAATTTTTTTAATTATCTGTTCTGAAATAAATTCAAAAGAGAAAAGTTTTACCAGTTATATATTTTTTATATCACATCGATCAAGTTTACACTCAAATCATTTTTTTAAATAATCTTATATTTAAACCACGCATCCTAGCTCGAGTTCTTCTTCAAAATATATATGTTAATTGTCCTTGTATTAATTGGTATATGAATCTGTATGCTTTTCTATGATATAAATTAATTTATACAACCCTTCCTTTGTTCTAGAATTCGTTTTCTGTGACATCAACCCAACATTGGGTCAACACGTACTTATAAACGCCCCACAGTCAATATCATCAAGTTTGTCCAATTTTGGGCCAACATTCTATTTCTGACCAATTAATCGTGTCAGTCAAAAATATATCTTATGATATGTTGACATTGGTCCGATGTTGGGCCAATATTGTGTCGTCAACAAACTGCGGTATCAACAACACTGGACCATGTTGGCCCAATGTACCAAAAAACCTGTGTATCTATGAATATGACATGGGTGTTCCAATGTTAGGCTAATATTATATTATCAATATTGTGTTGGTTACATTTTTACAATATTCGGCCAATGGTTGGCCAATGTTGTATCCCCGACAATGCTGTGTATCAGAGTATGACATTTACCCAATGTTGGGCCAACATTGTGTTGACAACTATCTCTGTAATTTAATGTGTCGCAATTTCACAACATTGGCCCAATGTTGGCCCAATGTTGTATCCCCAACAAACATGTGTATCGGAGTTTGAATGTGACATGTTGACATTGGTCCGATGTTGGGCCAATGTTGTGTTGACAACTATCTCTATAATTAAATGAGTCACAATTTCACAACATTGACCCAATGTTGGCCAAATGTTGTATCCCCAACAAACATGTGTATCGGAGTATGAATGTGACATGTTGACATTGGTCCAATGTTGGGTCAACGTAGTTTAGCCAATGCCAACCATCTGCCAATGGTCCAACCAGTAACCAACGTTGGGCCAACGTAGTCATGCTATTCTGGGTTACCGTCTACTTCTACGTCCCCCAATCTCTCTTCTTCAACGACCCGTTCATCGAGAAAGTCATTTTCTCCTGTAGATTGAGAGTTATGTATGTTTTGTCAAAAACAGAATCGAGAAAAGATATTCAACATTACAACCTTTTCTGTTAGTGACATGATCTTATAGAATGCCAAATATGACGAGGCATTGCGATTAAATCAAGGATTGTAAGCGATTTGATTGCTGCAGAGAGTAAATACCATTTAAAATGCATAAATGCATTCAGGTAGGAAACGCAGAAAACAGAGAAAGAGTCCCAAGGATCTAGCTATGATTTGTCTTGTCCGTGAGCTTGAATTCGCAGGGAATAAGCACCAAATCTTGCGGCTTTCTGATATTTGGAATAGATACTGTAAACTGATCAAAGAGATCGGGTCTGAGATCCCTCAGTCTTACATTATTCCAAGATCGACATTCAAAGATAAACCTACAAATAAAGGTGAAAAATGTCTTTCAGTTTATCCGTCCTATGGATAGAACAATCTCTGAACGCGAAACGTTTCTAGTGCCACATATTTGGTCTGCATCTCATTTTGGAGAAATATTCAACGAGAGAGAAGATATCATAGATGATAAATTCCTCACCATGCCATGTTATAAGACTACGCATAACTCTTTTCACAAACTTGTACATGTTGCATTGAAATTAAGATCAGATCTGCAAGATAGAAGTGGGCATAAAGGTTTAAACTTGAGTGAGGACGATGCCATTGACGGTGTTCCAGAAAGTGTTCTCATGTTTTTAAATCTTCTTTATGGCGGGAAAGAACTATTTGAAATTGCTTTCAGCGAAGAGCGTCCGGTACGCACTAGACAAAAGAAAGTATTAAGTGTCGCTCAAGATATAGTATATGGGGTAAGTGATAGAAAAAAAGTGGACTCCAAAGCATATTGGCCTTGCGTGTACTTTACACCAAATGACAAGATCAAAACAGCTCTTGAATTTATTCAATAGTGCCGGTCATACGCTTAGATATAAAGATGTGCTAAGAATTGACACATGTCTAACAGAACGAAGCCTCCAGTCTATGGACGAGAGAAGTGGCCATTTTTTACCATTGAATTTAAAACCTAATGTTTTCGCACATTTCACGGCCGATAATATAGACATAAGTGACTCGACATTGGATGGCAAGGACACATTTAATGCAACGCAGATTGCTTGTTGTGTACAAGCACCTGCTCACGAAATAGATACGCTTAACACAGTTGTCCAGAAATGCGTGAACATATCTGACCGCCTTGGTTAACGTCATACTGTATTAACAGTTGATAAAGATCTGTACTTCAAGTTGATGGATTTAAAATGGTCAGTTCCAGAATACAGAGAGAGCTTTGTGCCACGAATGGATGGCTTACATATTGCCATGAACTTTATTAAATGTATTGGAAATCATATGATTGGTTCAGGTTTGTATGAACTCTGGATGGAATGTGAATTTCTGGGGCCTGTTACTGCTCAAAATGTTCTAGCAGGAAAGCACTATGAGAGCCCATAAACTCACTGCCCAAGCTCTTTGGAAGATTCTGCTTCCCAGCCTTTTGTTATTCGTAGCTAAAAAAGGACGTAAATCATTCACAAATATTGAATGATGTTATGAATGAACAGAAAAACATTGGGTCTAGATTTAAGCTACTGCAGAATACTGTGTTCAGGAAATATTTCTAAAATTTCAGAGAGGAAATTACTAATCCAAATGTACTCTTTTGGTGGGCAAATATGGATTTAGTTTCTATTCTCCTTGAATTTGCAAAATCAGAAAGAGACGGTTTGTGGGATTTGTATTTGTATTCATTTAGGGCAATGCTCTGATGGTTATTTCGATATGACCATATAAATTATGCAAGGTGGGGAAGTGTTTATCTGGCTGATTGTCACCAATTGCCGCATGAGGTTCTTGAAGAGTTCAAACAGGGCAACTTTGTTGTCAAAAGAAGCCAAGGAACATTTAATCAAGTGGACCCAGATCAAAGTCAAAATTGGCTTAACGCAACAGGTAAAAAAGCCGGTGGCATAGTGGGAATCACGAGGACTTCCTCTGCACTCAGTAGGTGGTCTCTTTCCTATATCTTAAGGTCACATGTTAGTTTTCTTACAAGTACCGTGTACGACGTGAATCCAGATGACATACTCACTCACAAGGATGCATCAAAGAGTCGACAGGTCCTTGACTCAGAATTTGAGGAATCACTAGTGAATGCAATGAAAAGGTTTAAAGTGTTTGACCCCTCCTACGAAAGAGATGAATTAATCAACATGATCACAAAAGACAAGGCTACTGATCTTATCAGAGATTCCTTACTATCATCAGCGCATTTGGGTCAAGTACAGTTTGAGGGTTTTGCTTCAGATCGCTTAATTCCAAACAAAGAAACGGGTACATTAAACGTTCCTTTGCACCATACTTTGAAAAAAATAATCCCTAAACATTTGAATCTTTATACAAGGCAAGGGTTGCTTCTAAAGCTGTTGAAAAAAGAAACATTCTGAAGGCTGACCGAAACATATTGCAAAGACTTGTCATTGCATACACATGTACAAAGCAGGAAGGGAGGTTGATTTGGGGCTTATACTGAAGCACGGACTCCTACCAGTACCTATTTCAATTGCTGATACTAGTGGTTCCTTGAAATCTGGAAACAAATCAGCTATACAGAATGAAATTCTGAAGGATGTTGAAGTTGGGGCGCCAGTGCAACGTGAAATTGATTCATCAGCTCTAATTATAGATGGGCAAGTATTGGTTTAGAGCCTTAGAACACATGGAATGAAAACATTGAGAGACTTTGCCGACGAGTTTGTTTCAACTGTTTTTAGAAAAGGAAACAATCTTTCTGGGATCGATGTTCTCTTTGATCGCTACAGGGACCAATCAATAAAATCAGGAACTCTTTATCGCAGAACAAAAGGGCACCAACCAGTTAGAAGGATTAAATCGTTGTTACTGCCGGGGGGGTGTAGATGAAATTGGTGAGAAATGCAATGATGATTTGTTAGAATTGTCTACGCTAGAGGCCACGCATGAAGAGGTAGACACTAGTGCTTCATGTCATACACTGTTCTAAAGCATCCGCTTGCACTTATATTGTCATTTTAGCATCCGATACTGATGTCTTATTGCTACTCATATCATTCTTTTCAGAAATTGATAGACCTTTGTGGATGATTTCAGGAACCTTTTAAAAGCCAAAAAAATATTCCTGTTCATGTTGTTGTTGAGAAAAACTTCTCTTCTCCAGAGTTACGCAAACATTTAGTAACATTTCATGCACTTACAGGGTGTGACACCATATCTTATTTTTATAGTGTATCAAAAAAATCTTCCCTGCGGGTATAATAATTATAAGCTATTCGAGGGCTTAGGTGAGGGAGAATTAACTGATCAGAAAATCAAAGAGTGTGAAAAGTTTATTTGTAAGTTGTATAACCAAGAAGCGGAGACTACTGATACGTTAAGGAATGTATTATTTGGGAAATAAAAAAAGCCCTGAGAATATGCCCTTACAGTAACTTCTGATGCCTTATGTATGCATGTAAAGCGAGCACACTACCAAGCCTTGGTATGGAGACAGGCTAACATTTGTAAGCCATTATTACCATGTCCAACTGAAATGGGGTGGAAGTTGGATGGTGGTTGTTTGGTGCCAATACTTATGAATTTAGATCCAATTCCAGAGGCTTGCCTAGATTTGGTAGCTTTCAACTGCACAAAAGGTTGTAAAAAGGAGAGATGTTGATGCAGACAAGCCAATCTTCGATGTATGGACCTCTGCAAATGCAAAATCTTAAACAAAGATGAACGTAGAAACAATAGCTAAAACAGAGGAAATTCGAGTTTTTGGAGAAAACGGGGTATTCATTCAAATCAAAGTGGTTTATTATTAAGTGCTACAATAATGAATATATCAGATTATGTTTATATGGTTATTCAAGCACACTTCTCCGGCTTGAACGGTGATAACTAATATTTTGGAAAAATTTGGTGTCGGCCATTTTGAATAGCCATTTTGACCAACTTAGCGCCATTTTTATGAAGATCAGCATATTTTTTTCGGATGCAGCATACTCGAAATAGGTTAAAAAAAACTATGCTGGACCAAATAAAAATTATTTGCCGTCAGAATTTTTTTTTAATTGTAAATCGGACCAGACTAACAAGGAACACACGGTGAGTGTGACCGCAACGGGGGATACTCACTCCTCCAAGGCACCTGATCTCACCTTTGATGTTTCGGAGGCCCGGGCTTGATCTGCTCCTATTGTGTATTTTTCTATGGACTTTGATATTGAAAACTGTACGTTATCTTCTTATTAATGATTAAAGTTAATTAATGGTTTACAATCAGAAGATGAACAAGGCACATGATTTCGAAGTTCATTTTGTTAATCAACTAAATGACGATAAATATCTTAGTCTGGCTCTAATATTTTAATTGTGGCGGACCTATGGCGCTGATATTTTTTTCTAACTGTGGCGCCAAGAAATTTAACTGTGACGGGACCGCCACGTAAAGCGGTCCATTGAGAACACTGTACACCCATACCCAATAAGGCTTTTTTCCCCTTTTAGTATCAAATAAAATCTGAGATTCAGTACAAAAAGTTTGATTGAAGATATTAAATTTTACATCGTGCACTGTTATAGCAAATCGAACATATTATAGTATAATTAAAATTAACCACTAACTTCGCTCTATTCTATACACAAACTCAGGCACCTGATCCTACCTCAAATGTTTTGGAGGTCCATGTTTGCTCTGCTCCTATTTTGTATTGTTTTATGGACTTTGATATGGAATACTGTTCTTTATCTGCATATCCTTCTTTTTTTCATTAACTTTTAAATCAGGAAACTTTTTTTATCATTGAAAAAAAAAAAGAAAATGAAAGATTCTGAAATTAACGGAATTGTAAGTAATGTACATGTATTTTCTCACATAATACAGCTCTTTTTTCTATTAATTGAAAATGTGAGAAAAAATGTTTTACATTTTCATGTTGGTTAGCAAAATAATTTAGTATATATTCTATGGCTTTGACATCTCTCAGTTGATACACCGAAGACTTCTATGAAAGAAGGTATGGTTTTAGCTTACATGTAACTGTGCCCTAAAATGTTATGTTATCAAAAAAAATTGAAACTGATTTGAATATTAATTAAGTATATGCCTGTGATAATTTAGAAAAAAAAATATGGCAGAGAGGATTACCATTCCACCAATATGACATCATTAATGTGATGCGATTCTGTATATTTAAAAGAAAAAAAGCCTCAAGAAGGAAGGAAGGCCAATTTCAACAGTAATTTTCCCTTAGAAAATAGTGTCCACAGCCGTCGTCCACTTTGATTTTTTGATACGTTGTGAAAAAAAAAAAAAAAAAAAAAAGAACAAGTCATATATCTCAAAATCTGTGTGAGCAGTTCCTGTGGAAAATACCGTATAAGTGGAAATTTAAGCGAGATGCAAATTTAGCGATTTGTCAATAAATGGTGTTTTATTTTAAGCGAGAAGTTATTTTAGCGATTCTAAAATGCTCACTTAAGAAGTCATAGCAAATAAAAAGCAGTTAATTTTTTAGTAATATTTAATTTAAGCGATCCAAACATTCTCGCTAATAATGCCAAAATTAAATACTCAGTAGAAATTCTGGTTATACGGTATTTTCTGAAAGAAAATTCAACTGAAAATTGGTGTCTTCTGCAACTTTTGAAGAAAATACGGGAAAATGCGCATGTTTCTGACGTCACAATTACCATTTTATAACACATGGGAGAAAAAATTTCTGTATGATATTTTCTGCATGGAATTTCAATGATTCTGAATGAATTAGTTTTCATCTTTGACACCAGTTTCACTTCTCAGAAAATCAGAGGGCAAGATATGTATAGAAACCATACCTTGTTCTTGATTAATTGTGATGATTAATTCAATGCTTGTTAAATTTATAATGCCGTCACTAATTTATCTAATTACATTTGTAATTCATGTTATTATTAATAACATATTTACAACCCACAACAATTGGTTGTATTCAAACTTCATCTAAAAGAAATGCCTGGAATCTTCTGCATTTAAGAAGGCTTCATGTATTCCTTTTTGCCATTAAAAAATGCTTGGAAAATGACTGAAGAAATAGATTGATTTATTTAATTTTTTTGTAGGGATCTTTTCGGTAATTGAAAAAAAAATGTCTGGAACCTTCATTATTTATGACGGCTGTACCCATATCTTTGATGTGATAAGATTAATTGAATAACAACTGAATGCAATACATTTTCTTCATGTTTTGTAGGGATCTTACCTATAACAAAATTACCGTAATACAGGACAATGCCTTCAATGGTTTACAAAACCTTTCTTATCTGTAAGTATATCTTCGATTTAATCAGTTTGACATTCTGTTTATGTACTTATCTTATTTACTGGGTAGAAACCTGTACATATTGGAATGTACCATACCATTACGTTTGCAAAAATGTCTTTTCCCCATACATATTCAGAATCTGCCCCCCGGATCATGAAACAGGCTTAGAATTAGGTGACATTTTAAATCACCTCTAAAATATTTATTAAATACTTAAATAATCTTAAAATTTGTAAATATCAACACTACAGTGAATCAATATTTAAACAAATTTTAAGTTTGTTCTGGTTGACTTTCACAAAATTTAAGTAAAGCGTGAAGATTTTGACTTCAGCTTATGATACTTCACGATTTTGGGGCCAAATATAGCTAGATGAAATAAATCCCACAAACAATAGAAGTCTTAGAGCATACAGAGCATAAAACACGACTTCTCCAAAAATTTTAATGGTAAAATTATGTAACAAGGAGAAGTAAGTACCTCTTATCCATTTCTCAAACCCACATGAAACTCAGCAAATCTATCGACATTTTTTTTCTGAGGTAATACAGACAGGTAGAGGATTTTGCACGACGTATATACTTTCCTTGAAACAATGATCATTATTTTTACTTTAGGCGTTAACTGTGTTGAATGGGGATATTAATGTCATTTTATGTTTAAAAACAAATTATAATCCAACTAGTAACTCTTACAATATTTACTTGATTATCTTCTTTTACATTTACTTTCATTAATTTAGTTTGCATAATATTTTAAAAAGAAAAAATGAAAAAGAAATTTAAATAATGTAAATACAGAGACTAATGGAACTAACTATGTTCTACGTTAGTGAATTCCTTAAGTCTCTGTAATTTAAATTATTCAAATTTCTTTTTTTTTTCTTTTTTTCTCTTTTAAATTTTATGCAAACTTAACATTTAAAAGAAAATATAAAAGAAGATCATCAAGTAAATATTGTAAGAGTTACTAGTTGGATTATAAATTGTTTTATAGTTATGTAGAACTTGTTTCCAATCCAATGTTCCAGACAGTAATGCTTTGTTTTAATGTTAAACAAGGAGATGACATAAAAGGACAACTATCCTTATTGTATGTAATAATGTAAAAAATAATGTGCATAAAATCAACAAATAAAATTTTGCAATACAACTCATAATACATGGACCTTGTAGATAAATCTGTTATTGTTTTACATTTATTTACATGTTGATTAGTTTGGGTAAAGGATACTCGGACTCTTACTGCTACTTAACGCTTTCCTTTTAGATAGCAGGAAAAATACGAAATATCTTTTGGGATATAAATATTACGCTTAAAGTAAATAAAAAGTAAACGCTGAGTCATTTCAAATTAAATTAAGTACGTCATCTAGCATATCTTCACTTCCTTTTTTCATCTCTAGTTTCTCTTCCGGGATATTTTTTTTCTGCCTTGATTCCTACTTCCCACAAATGTTGTATTGTTAGTTATGTTTTCTGTTTACCTTCAACTTCTGTTTTCTTGTCAATTTTCAATTACGTAGGTGCATAATAGAGGTTAAAAGGTCAAAGTAAGGTATCTATTGTAAACATTAATGCTTCTCACAAAAGTCTATTACAAAGCGGAAAGCCAAATTCTTAAATAAGCCATGAGAAGAAAGGATATGGAAAAACTTATTAGGTGTGATGGTTGTCAAAAATATCAATGAACTTGTATTGCGAATGCTTTCGAGACGCTGCATCATGGAAGGGTATCGATATAATGAACATGGAGGAATGAAACTGCATGCAAGGGCATCAACATTTATTCCAATTCTAATGCAACAAATTAGAATTGAACACCTATTCTTTTTCAATGTTAGATTATCTTAATAAATATATTATACGAAATGTTGTAAAACAGAATATAATCTAAATACAATGAGAGCTCTGCTTTGGTTTCAGCAAAAAAGAATGAACCAAAATATAAAATTAAAAGAAAATGTATCGTACTGCATGTAATAATTATCTCATTGTGATGCATAAATTCTAAAAAAATGTTTTTTTTTTCACCTTGTTTTCAGACATAAACAATTTAACTTTTTAAGCAATAATACATTTAATGTGTGCCTCCTTCCACCAAGAACACAATAAATTCTACAATAAAAATAGAATTCAAACGATATTTAGTACCTGGTAGCTCTTTTACAGACTGGAAAAAAAATGATTCGTCCCTGTTTTCATCTACTTAGCCCACTGTTGGACAGGGCACAAAATACGGACCCTTTGAATTTCCAAATATCAGAAAATTACGTAGAAAAAACATTTATAGTCAACCGGTCAGCCCAAAGAATGGACCCGGTAGACAGAGATACTGTAGTCAAATTTAGTATAAATGGACATAAATTGAAATGAAAAACGTCTTCTAATGAACTAATGAGAGGTTATTTTGTTCTGGAAGGTCATAATGATAACTAAAGAATTCACCAAATACCGATCTTTAACAAAATTGTTTAATTTTTCTATAACGTCAACATATCTGGTCGTTACCTATATCGGATAAAAGACTGATTGTACTCAGAGAATTGAAAGAGATTAAATTAAAATACAGGTGATATCAGAGTATACTACATCTATAAGGAATACTGACGATAGATTTATTACCTGTAGCCAGATGTGAGACATCTGGACATATTCTACCTGTTTGACCGTAGTGATCAAAATATCCTCTTCTTGTTTGGATTTTATTGAAGATTTGGAGTTATGCTATTGGCAAAAAATCAAATGTATACTTTGTAACTACTATCAACAAATTTTTAAGATCTAATTCAGTAGGAACGACCTTATATTCAATTGTTTGATAATTTGTTGAAATATTGAAAAAAAAAATAACTTAACTCGTGATCATAAGCATGAAATTCCGTATCATATTTTATTTTTTCAACGAATCACGTGATTTAAAAAGTTTACATATTCTGAAACATGTTCAGGCAACATACAATTAAAAACATGGCTGCATAATTCATTTTATATTTGAACGCATTATCGCCTGAACGCATGAATTGCCCAATAGTCACTACATGATTTCGAGTAACGATGGTCATAAGAATTTTCAAAAGCCTTTGTTAGCCTAAAACGCTAGGTAGTAGGAATAATATTAATACTGTTTTACTTACCTCTCAGTGTAAAAATATAACAAGTATATCAAGAGTATTGCATTACCAACACTGGTCCCCTTACGGTAAGTGTGACTGGTACCCATAAAAAATGAAAATGCCGTAATTTAGTAAAAAAGAAATCATTGAAGCGGAGCGTAATAAAAACTTGATCTATAACTTAACAAGGTAGACTCACTTGTGAAAAGAAAAACCCAGCTCTATATCTATAAATTTTTATGACAAAATATGGAAAAGCGTTGAAATTAATTTTAAAAATACTAGAGGTACTGTGAGCAATGAGCTCACTAAATTATACCCCCGCCTCCCATAATGTCCATGTGTTGCTATTTATTGTTTTACGTACGGTAATGTGCAAAGAGGAATAACTCGTCCTATCAAATGTTATCCAGAAGCTTCTATATGTGACGCCATAGGAACATGTAAACATATAATGGCAATGTCCATGTTTTGCTATGGGAGACCTAGAATACGTGTCAAATAAATAAGAGGTGCACAATGGCAATATGTAATAAAGATTCTGTAAAAGTTTCATTAAACTTCACTCAGTAGTATAAGAGCAGTTGCGGATCAGAGATAAAGCGTAACAGATGGACGGACGGACGGACGGAAATCCCGATAACTATATACCCTCCCACTTTTCAAGGGGGGTGGATAAAAACACATGCTGTAGCCAGGTACTAGATAAAATATATTTAAAAGAAACAAAACCCTGAATACCTCGTCCAGGTGAAGTTACTACTGAACAAACGTTTTCTTGCACTGACCCAGGGCAGATATTTGTTTATCTGGAAATCTGTTTTTGTAAATACATTAAAGAATTGGTAGCGTATTATGGAAAATGATTTGTAAACATTTTCTATATATCCATTGCAATATTTAATCACTGAAATTGAATCTTCAAATACACTATTTTTTTTATTATTTTCTACCAGAAATAAGCGCATACCATTTTATGCTGAAAATGGATTTTCAACTCGGCGAACAGATTTTTGAAGCGGAGCGTAATATTAAAGATCAGCTTTCAATATACGGTTTATAGGCGTCGGAACCGAGGGGTTGCAAAAATAGACATTATATAGGCATTGAAAATTGGGATTTACCTTTTTTTTCTTGGTTTAGCCCCCAACTTTTAATTTGCTTCTGACGCCAATGCGGTGGCGATTTGTTGAGGCTATGTGGTACCGCTTGCAAGGTGGAGGGCAGGAGTATAATTCTCTCCAAAAGTGAGTAGGAGGTATTTCCCGTTTCAATGGTGACATACATGAAATCCTACTCGCATTGAAAAGTTCCAAATAAATCGTTTTATAAGACTTTAATGTTCATTATTACAATGATTCACTTTGCCAACGTGTTGACTCAAGCTGTCATTGCGAGAACGAAATACACCTGACATTTTCTAACCAAGTGAACCCTTAATTTTGCCAAGATAATCCGTCCGCTTTGAGCAAATTCAGTTTTATAGACAGCGTTAAACTTTTTTGTATAAGAGCTTTGTCTCGTAAGGTTGATTTAAGGTATTCCTTCCCTACTAGCACCAGAAACAATGAAATTAAATACATAACAGATTCTAAGGTGTCAAACACTCAGAATATTTAGTTATTATTTACAATTAATAGTATCAGAATGTCAGATTGGGATGTGTCCTAATCTATGACCTTGAATTTTGGTAAGAGTTATCTCTCTCTGAATATAACCAGTAAAATAATCTATTTAAAAAAAAAATTATCCGGTAAAAAATTTATTTTCTATTATAACTCTATTTCTAAATGCGTCACACAACAACAGTATTTCGATATTCTTATCATTTAAATTTTTAAATAAAAACGTGTCAGGTTTTGACATTTTACTAGATCGTTTTAAAGTGGAACACATGGGGTTTGAAAAGAAATTGTCTAGATTATCTCTGATTGAGACCTCGCAATCTTTAATACAAGTAAAGGTTTGGTGTGTTTTATACATGTACATTTACCTAAGTGGCAATTTGCTGACTGTATATATGATCTAAATGCCTCCTCCCCCCTCCCCCCCCCAAAAAAAAAGAGCGTCTGACGGGGATCAACCTTTCTTTCAGGGCTTGTCAATTTTGTAGAATTTAAATTTAAAGCATTCAATGTATAATGAAGGGATTTTGAACTATTTTGAATAATTCTAAACTGGTTAAAATGTATTACTAGATAATGATAAAAGTGAAATGAACCGAATACACGAGAATGATACATGTAACATGTACGGAGACAGTTATTTTGCAGGTAAAACATTTTGAAGAAATATCTGCCCTTGATGAAAAGAAGATTTTATTTTCTTTCTCAAACTTTCTGCGGTACTTAATTTATTTAAATTCCTAATTTAATAAAAGGGAAGTTTACGCATACATTATTTGTTTAAAATTCAAATAACTTTTTACAAAATCTGATAAAAATGTCCTGCCGAGAGACTTCAATGTAAAATTCAAGGAGCAAAAAAATTAATTAACACGGCTCCCCAAAGTTTTTAATGGTGGGATCACTTGACAAGGAGAAGTAAGCATCCTTTGACGATTTCCCAATCCCATCTGAAACCACGTTGATCTATTGACATTTTGCTGAGAAAACACAGACACGTAGTGGATTTTGCACGACATATCTACTTTATTTGAAACTATGATCACTATTTTTTCTGAAGAAGTTACCTTATGTTTAGGGAAGATTAATGTCATTTTATATTTAAGAATAAATCATAATCCAGTTTGTAATCCTAAAAATATTTATTTGACTATCTTCTCAGATTCCTTTTTTTAGCTTGAATAAATTTCCGAAGAGAAAAAAATAAATAGAAATAAAAAATTATTTAAATACAGAGACTTAGTGTTCCTTTTTTTATTTAAAAAAGGAAAGTAAAATATTTACATTTCCAATGTCTTTGTCCGAGATAAAATTAACAATTGAAAATGTACTTTTTTCCCCATCAATGTATTGGCGCGGTTCCAAAAAAAAAAACAAAAAAAAAAAAAAAAAA
>PRKT01000068.1:1255505-1268669 GCA_003671525.1 Saccostrea glomerata
AAAAAAAAAAAAAAAACATGTGCATGGCCGGACAAACAGCTAGTCAGAAGCAGGGCTTGGAGCATGTCCATTGGCGGAATTAAAACATGTAAATATAAGGAAAAACTGTCAGATTTTTCAATTGAATGAAGATGATCAATCGATTGGCTTGCGTGATAATTTTATGCATAAACGCCTTCGGCTTCGGATTGATCACTTCATGAAATCGAAAAATAAGACAGGTATTCCTTAAATAAATGTACAACTATCCTTTTGGTATCAAATAAGGAATTATATAAAATCATGAAAAAAACATGTGCATAAAAATAAGAATTAAAATTTTGCAATGAAACACATGATACATGTAGGTGCTACACATTGAACTTGTAGATAAATCTTTCATTCTATTACATTTATTTACATGTTAATTGGTTTATGCAAAGGATACTCGGAATTTTGTACAAGTGCTGAATTTTACATTACAGTTTTATTTTATATAGAAGACGAGAAGCCATTTCAAAGCATGTTAAATACGTCATCTAGGAAGCGAACAAGACACAACCTTAACCCCTAACACCCTCTCACCTTTCTCTTCCGGAATATTTCTTTCTGCCTTGATTCCTACTGCTTACAAATATTGTATTGTAAGTTATGTTTTTTCTCTTACCCTTTATCCTATATTATCATGATAGATATTTAAATGACAAAGTAAGGCAACTATTGTTAACATCAATGCTTCTCCCAAAGGGTTATTACAATAAAAATTTCGCTACGCTGCACCATGAAAGAACGAAGGTGCATGCAGGGGTATTAACATTTATCCAAATCATTATACAACAAATTAGATTTAAATTTATATGATTCGAGCACTTTTTTCAATGTTAAATGCTCTTAGTAGATTTATTGAATAAAATGTTGTAAAACAAAATTTAATTTATAATACAATGAGAGTTTTACCCTGGATTAAGCCAAAAAAAAAGAAAGTGCCAAAATAATAGAAATAAAAAAAAAGTAATTACCTTATTGTGATGCGTAAATTCTACAAACTTAAGGTTTTCTTATTACCTATTTTTAGACATAAGCAATCTAACTTCTTAAGCAATAAATAAATACATTTAAGGGGATTAAAAGAGTGCCTCCATCTACCGTGAACACAACAAATTCTTCAATAAATATAGTATTCAAACGATGAAAAGTACCAGGTAGCTCTTTTACAGACTGGAGTAAAATTGATTTATTTCTGTTTTCATCGACCTAGTCAAAAAGGGGACAGGGTATAACACACGGACCCTAGAAATTTCAGAAATTTTATAAATTGCGTAGAAGGAGAAAGCATTTTGAGTCAACCGGTCAAACCCGCCTTTAGCTTTAAGAATGGATTTGGTACACCGATATTGTGTATTTTGCCGAATCACTGTTGTTTATTTACTTTGCACGACGATAGTGACAACTGAGGGGAAAGTAGATCTACTCCATGAAATGTTACTGACTACAAAATTAAATATTTTCGTAGAACTCTGATTATTATATTTGCCTTGCTTTTGGATGACATTGCTTCATCTATCAGTTTATTTTGTTTTAGATCTTTTACATTGTTCTATAATAATCAGGTGACTAATTAAATCCCTTTGCCTCTTGTTTTTCTGTAGACAGAAATTCTACTATTTAATCAGTCTTATTATGAAAGAATGAGGCGCGGTACGTGTGCATAAATTGACGTATACAAAAATTTGTGCAAACACTGGTCATGGTATTAAGTTGTTGGCATATTAATTAATAAGCGCTACTCATATACCCGCCGTATATTAAAAGAAATGCATCATATGAAATAGAAGTAGTGCATATGCAATTTTGCTAAACGCTGCTTTTTTTCATGCGTTGAATTTTTTTTTTATTAAATTAACTCAGTTTATTTGAAACTTAATGATAAACTCTGATTGATTGAAAGAACGTCAAGGACTTCAAGGATCATAATGTATTTATGTACTAAACCCCTTGAGGGTTTATTTAGTAATGCAAAGGCATAATTAAAGGTTACATTTCTTTTTTAAACGCCAACTGCTTATATGCAAACCTTCCCCGAGCTCGGTCCGTCTCTTACACCTTGTATAACCTCTTAGGCTCTTACTTAAACATTTCAAATATCTAAAATTGTAACGCCGGTGTAACGTTGAACTTTGACGCGGGTTGAAAATCAACGTTGAATACTGAGACCTAAGATTTTGAATTTAGAACCTAGTCCGTTGAAAACTGAGCCGGGTCGTGGAATTTTGATCATGAAACCGGTTCTAAATTCAACATCATAAAAACACATATTTATGACTTGTTTTTCACAATTGTGATTTAAACCTTGGGCTTCGGCAAGGGGGGGAATGCTTAGCACCCCCCCCCACTTTTTTTGCAAAGATAGACATAATTAATATAGGCATTGAATAAAATGAAATTGGTTTAGCACCCTCTTCCTTTCAGCAGGCACATTGCAGTGTAGTCTAAGAAAGAAGAGTCAGTGGTAGTCCTTGATAAAAAATAATTTGGATCCCTACACCCCCCCCCCCCCCCCCCACCAAAAAAAATAGAATATCGGGTTTGAACTTCTACTTTTGACAATGGACAAATTTTCTTTCTTTTTTTGTTGTCAGTTATTCGTAAAATTTGATTTTTATTCTTTTGCAATTACCTCCCACCCCCACCCGCACTTTCAATTTGCTCCCGAGACATATGTAATTAATAAACACTTAATTCAGTTATATTTTTAGAATAAAACATTAACAAAAATATCTTACATTTTAAAGTTACATGTAGTTTAAAATCTTGTATTTTTCGTGTAATAATTTTTTAAAGATCATTAGTATAATTCAGTTATTTAACGGTTTAATGAATTTCTTTCCTTAACCGGAAGTTGCTTTTAGCCGTCTTAACAGAAATCGAAATTTTGCATTTTTAATGAATAATTTAACAATATTTGGGGTTTTCAAGGTTTTGTCCAAGAGTTGCTACACTACGCCAATTTAGAGAAAATTCGACCGCAGTCTCTGAAAAACACGCATTTGTAAATGCCCAAGAATATTAATTTAGCTCAGAATAAAACATTAATAAACCTAATGCATGGTAGACATCGGGCTGCATTTGTTGTATATGGCGGACTAGCAAGTTTTAATTTAATGGTCGGAAGGAAGGGTTTTTTTTTAAGAGTTAACGGGTATTTGTTTCTTTCTAAGATCTAACAATAACATTTAATGTTTAAATGAAGCATTATGTTTTTTGAAAATTTACCTTTTACCTAAATATATTCATTTTTAATGTTATCATTAAACTTTAGAAGGTAACCAATAAATCTAACCCCCCCCCCTCTTGCTTTTAGTCATTTTGAGGAAATATAGGCATCACATCCGATAAAGAAAGAAGATTTTTTCCCCGGATTTTAGCACAATACTTATGATTAACAGCTTCAAAACCTTAAAAACCCAAAACTGTTAAAATTTTATTAAAAATGCAAAATTTTGAATTCTGTTTAGAGGTCTAAAAAGCAACTTCCGGTAATGAAAATAATTTGATTCAACCGTTAAATAACTGATTTGGAAAAGTAAATGTCCTAACTTTTTTGTTACATAATTATAACACGTATTTAATTTTCACCCTAAAATTAGGGTGTTGCGTTTCTATTGACTGTGAGAATAGTTACACAATATTCAATTTTGTTAAGACATTTGTTTATCTATATTTGCTTTTTGCTAACGAAACTTCATTTATTTCAATCATAAATTTTATAATATTATTATTTGGAAAATGGAGAGCGTTAACGCATGATGCTCTTCATGTACGTTTTAATGCTTATTTTAATCAAACAGTTCAAGAACGAACTCCACAATACATGTTTGTTTTGTTAAGTAGAGGATGGAAAGAAGGCGGTGATCTCCCTCTTTTTGGATGTTCCAGTTTGCTAATTAAAACTTGTTTCGTGGCAGATTTAGAGATGATGGTATCATAATTTTCATAATGGTTCCTAGACTAAGATTCTCCATTTTTTTTAACTTGGCAATCAGTGTCATCTGCACTTAAAATTCACCTTTGAAATTTCTGTTGAATCGGTTAACTTTCAGACACAAACGTGCATAAAGGAAGAAAATTTCAACAATCAAACAAACTTGATATCAAATCTTACATAAAACCAACAATATCCACACAGAGAAAGTTCTCAAAACCCAGCGGTATTCAAAGGTGTCTTAACGGTAAATGCAAAAGACATTTGAGAAATGCCAATGACACAACTCTCAGTATTATTCTAGAAGAAACACTTGTCAAAGAGAGGCTTCTCTGATACAGAAAGAGATCCTATTATCACAAGAATAATTGGAACAGACAAAAATAATATTCTAAATAAAAGTAACGGCCAAGTTATAGTTACAAAATATAATCGGAGAGTCAGTTGACTAATGATATGTTTATTTCTACTACTCTTGAAAAGGAAAAAAAATGAATCCGAAATATAAGTAAAGAGGTATTGATAAATCCCGTAAAACAACATCCAAGTTCAAATAATGTTCAAACCTGAGGTGGGGTCAATATTCAACAGGGTCAATTTTCAACTTGTTGAGGTCATCAGGGATAAAAAAAATATCAAGCTGTTGATAAATGACCCCGGGTATAAATTCAACGACTTTTGGTCTGGCTGGACAATATCTCCGCTTAAACGACACTGGCTAGTGTATACCTACCTATGTGCACAGGATGTACTCTGATTAACTTACCTGTGTACGTTTTCCTAGGATATAGTAAAACAACGTCATTCTTTTTCATGTATAAACCAATCACAATGTTAACCGTAAAATTATGAAATAAAGCTTGCAAAATATTTTTGCTTCGAACAGAATCCTTCATAATTTTTTTCTTGTAACATTAATATATTTTTTTTTAAATTATTTGACAATTCCAATCATACTGTATGTTTGCTAATTAATATCAAATAATATCACAAATATAGGACTAAAATCTGTCGATATTAGATGGTGACATAAAGGGAAGTAATTCAAAATGCACGTCGTGTTTGCAAAAAAGAAGCAGAAAGTGGGTCATATAAAAGTCTCTAAGAAAAAATAAACTTAGACACGCTGTTTGGAAGCTTTCTTTTATAAAAATATTTTAAACTAAATAAATATTTTAGAAGGTATTTCCTACTTGATTTTTTCTAGACGCAAGATCTAAAGATGTAAAAATAAGGAGTCTTATAACAATAACTTAACTGCTAGGCTTTACTTTCTCCAAAAACGGTTTAAAGGAAGGGCGAGGGATGATATCCGTCTTGAAGTAGCCAGTAAAGATACCTTGATAAAAGAAGACACTTCCTTTAAATATTAGAGTCTTTCTCTTGCTTTTAACGACAATATTACTTTTTATCATTCATATGATCAATTCGTTTAAAAAAAAAACAAGTTTCAGTGTAATAAAATCTCGAAGCGAGGAATCGTACGAAAACCGGAAGTGCTATTGATAAAGCATCTAGCCATCTACCCATAGATAAAGCATAAAATTATCAAACGGGCTGTATTATCAATACGTATGAGATAATTTTCTATATCCACAACTTTTCCACTAATAATAATAAATCTTATAAATGAAAATGCCTTTCCGTAGCTTTTATTTTATTGTTGCTTGAACCACTAGAGAAGACATGGAAACTTGAATACAGCGAACATGTCATTTATTGACCAGATAAATGACGAAAGTGAACAAAAGCCCCATGAATATACAAATACACACAATCATGTAAATTATGGCTGGGCTGGGATAATGGCAAATAATGAGTAGTTTTAACTTAGATATGGTATATTGCGATTTAGTGCTTATCCCAGCTATATGTTTCTCTGCCAATCGATGCATGTACTGAACATGTACTGAACAAAAACAAAACCAGTAGATAATAAGTTGGTTATTTGACTCTATAGAAAAAATGATGAGGTGCCCTGAATGTTTACTGGCAAGGGTAAAAAAATTACTTCCTACTTGATGTTATTTCAGACTTAAATAAAACATCACGCACAGTGGTTTTTGGGTTTTTTAATATTTGAGGAGTGACAGGTGAAGTGATGTAGTGAGTTTTTCAGTAACGTTCAAATTCAAACATAAAAGTCTTTTCCTTATCTAAGGGCTCAACTTGCTTTCCTGAATTTAATGCTTGGATTTAGTGCAAGTACTTATGAAACAAGTGTTAACCTATAGGGTTTAGAACAAGTGTTTTATTAGAACATTTTAATCTTGGAATATATAAATATCTCCCAACAAATCAAAATGATAAGCGTATTGATACTTTAGCTGTTCAATCGTCAAATTTTCTTACGTATGCAGGATTATACCCTCATCACCTGCAATCATTAAGGAATGACTTTAATTCTTGGCCATTTTATCGTGTATAATCTAGTTTGGGTCAGTGTACGCTTTTTATTTATAATATGTCTAAGAATTAGAGTCATTCCTTATCATTTTATATTAAAATATTTAAAACAACTTTGGATGTAAAATCATGTAGCTTTTTATGAGTTCAAAGAGGAAAAGTCAAAAAGTACACAAATTGGCCTGATTTCAAAATAGGACAATTTTGCCCCTGGATATATCTACAGACTATATATTTTTCAAAATAACTTTCTTTTTTCAATATCTCTTTCATATTTTCTGTAAGAGGTCTTCAAAATAGCATATGTATATGGCCGAATTTCATACATTTTACGGAACGTCATAATGACGTTGTGAATTTTAACACTTCTGAGTTCTCATAAATAAATTGGTAAATATATGTTAATTGATGAGAATTTGACAAAAAAGTATTTTACAATATATTCAAATAGTACTTTAATATTTTGTTAATAAAAGATAACTTAATTTGAAATTATAACGTCAGGTATAAACAAGCTTAGGTACATGTACAAGTGAAAATGACAGCGTGTCCGTTTAGCGCCTGTGTGTTTTATCGTGGCACACGTAAATAATTAGATACATTGTAAAGTTTCATTATGGACATTGATAATGTTTTTAATAAATTTATTAATAATTTACACAAACTTTATGCATTTGATATCTTAATCAACCTGTGTATAGCCAAATGGAGGAACGTGGCAACCGGGGGGGGGGGGGAAAGTTCTATTGTAAGCGCGCTATTTCCACGAAACCGGTCAAACTTTCCAGATAAAATCTTAACCCTTTTTCCAATTGATATACAAAAATTTGGTGCTCTCCGGTGATTATTGAAAAATATACAGCTTTTTTATTTTGATAAAACTTGCTTCACGAAGCATGCCACATTTTGTCAAGTTTACAAAGACTCTTTATTAAAATTTAAAATTGCACAATTGTAGCGCAAAGACATGTATGATATTTTACCTGCCGCTAAAGCATGCAGGGAACGTCACGTGGAGAAATTTTGAACTAAATTGGAGGGTATATAGCCGTTTATAAATGATCAATGCGTAAAAACACAGCCAAAAATCGGAACGTCATTGAGCGTCATGGAGCACTGCACTACGAAAAAATTATGTGTGCAGACAGGAAAATGTCTAAAAAGAGATTAAAATGCTCAAGATGCTGCCGGAAATTTCCTACATATGCAAAGAAGAAGTTTTCAAATGGTTGTAGCTTCCTAAGAATGGAAGGAGTACATTCCGAATTATTAACTCCATCGATACTTCAATACCCCCCTTATCGCATGGACGTTGCGTTGCGCCTATATGGTTTTGCATTGTTTCCATACCTGATTAACTGCATAGACTTTTTTTATCTTATAAGATTTCAATTATATCCGAATCAATACAAAATATATTATAGTAGAAAAGTAATATGTCTTGATAAAGATATTCAATTTTAAAGTAGAAAAAAGATAAGAAAAATCTGAGGAAATGAAAGACACAGAACTGCGACAAACCTTAAGGGGTTGAAATCTGGTTGTCACGTCGCTTACGTCAAGTGATTGCTCCGTGAATCCCATGACCCAATAGTAAAAATAGTTGTAAAATTTCAAGATTTTATCATATGGACTTGATTTTTTACATACCAATGTGCATTTTCGAGTAATTCCTATACTTTGTTGAACGAATACTTCCGAGAGCAGCATTAGCAAACTTCTAATGCAAGAACGCCGCGTAATCAGAGGCAGATCCAGGGCCGGTGCCTCGGGTGTGTGTACCCCCTCACCCCTTTTCGAATGTTTAAAGCAAGATTTTCTATACTAAAGCACATTATTAAAAAAAGGTTTCCTTATTATGTGTGGATGTGGGTGTGTGTGTTCGTGAATTTAACCCTAGGGCAGGGTGCCCTGATTTTTTTTTATCATTAATTATTCATTACATCCCGATCTATCGAAATATCACAATTTTATTTAGGGACAGGCCTGCCCTGAAAGACTTCTAGGACAAAATTATTTTCTAAATGTCACTTTTTTCGGGAAATTGTTCTCTCCTATAATTTATTTTTTGGTCAAAGTAAATACATCCTATGATGAGCGATGTCGGAAACTAGTTTTTTACCACTCTTTTATAACAAATGTCATAATTATTTATGCATGAAACACAGAATAGAAACAATTCCTCCTTTTTGAGATTATTCTGATAATAAAATGATAAATTCATTATTTATGTAAAGGTCGGCTAAATATTACAGTATTCCTATTACATGTCATGTTGTTTTTTTTAACAGGATGCTTGTTTTGTTTGTCACTAATAGACATCCCAAACCAGTGGCGTATATTCCATGTAGGCAAAAAAGCTGTAGCCTACACATCATTTTCTCGAGAATAAAAAATTGATTGAATAAAGGGGCGGGGATTTGATAATAAATCCTACCTATTAATTTATTTTGTTGGAAATGAAAAAAAAAACAATCTTAGCAATCTGCACTTTTATATACCTATCCGATATGTTTACAGTTTTGCTTTATATTTAAGGACAAAACTATTGGCCTTAGCTTGACATTTTTTCAGGCAAAGCTCAAGTGCTATTTATATCAAGTCCGTATCAGAAAATTTGATAAAAAACAACAGGATCCCATAATATGTGCAGGAAACAAAAATGATAACGCATTTATTTATATTTGTTAGTAGGAAATTCAACATTTTGGTCGAATTTTGATTATTCAGTAAGGAAGTTTCCATATTTTCTAAGCAGATATCGAGTAAAAGGATATTAAGTTTTAAGTTTTTTTTTATGCTGTCTTCACATCACGATATAAACTGTAATATATGTACAATATAATTTTCACTGGTCAAATTAAAATTGTAGATGTCTGAGTTTGAAAATATGCTCCCTTTGAAAATCTCCCATACCTATCGAAAGGAAACTCCTTGTCTACCCATACTTTGCACCTCAGGTTAAATGTGTAACTTAATTTGAACACACAAGCCTACACATTATCAGAGAGTTAACGCCACCAATCGGAACATCACTTGGCCGAGTGATGTTCTGATTGATACGCCACTGCCAACCCAAAAGCATACACATGGAAAACGAGGCCACAGACTTGGGTTGACATATTTAAAAATCACGATTTGATGAATATATTGGGCCATTCACTAAAAAAATTTTTTAAAAAGCATAATCTATATATTGAAATATTAGTGCCCCCTCCTTCACTCTCGCGCGCTCTCTCTGAAACATTCTGACTACCTTTTGATATTCAGACTAAATAAAAAATATCAATGTTCGAGCAAAATATAAACATAAAAAGATTCAGTTAACATATATACATCTGACCTGTATTTAGCTATGTAATTGTAGACATTTCAAAGTTAAACGCTCGCGATCTACTCGATGCGTGATAATGATAATGTAACACACAGTCTCACAGAATATATTGAATACATCTAAGTCTATGTACTAACTTTAAATAGTAATAATGTTATTTATTTAGATTTTAAACATTTTTTTAATATCTAGAGTTATTGATCTACAATCATCACGAGTACGAAAAATATTGAAGTTCCCTAAAAAGTTTGACGTCATTTTCTGCACATTGTGACGTCACGAGAAAAAAAATTGAAGACTTGTCAAATGTTAAAACAAAAAACCAAAACAAATAGACCTATTCTGGTTATAACCTGGCTACTTTGGAGGGCTTCTGTTAAACAATGGTCCAGAAAAGACATGCAGATATGGAAAGCATAGACTAATGCGAATACATTTCTTTTTTTTTTAATGTTTTTATTTGAACTAAGAACTGAGGTATATAAAATCTGTTTAGCCTACGCTATTTACCATGCATAAATAATGTATTTATGCTAAAATGGATTTATGGTCGTGTTTATATAATTTACAGTAATTTTTCTGTTGAAAGATTTAATTCTTGCAATGTAAGGTTTTAATAACATGAAATTATAGAATGTAAATTTGCTTCTGCATGCGCCAGCTGACCAAACGACATTCATAAATATTAATTTTAAACATGGGGCGCATTCCTCTCGGAGAAAAAAACTTGTTCAAATATACGCGTAAGATACCAATGATTGATTTGATACTTGAATTTTTTTCCGAGAGGAATGCGCCCCACCTGGAATTTTAAAATGATTCTGTAAAATTGGTGAAAAATTCCGGAAAAGTCAAAACCATTATAGGTTTTAGCAGTTACGATTAAAAAGCCAACATCCGGTTTGGCTAAAACTACCCACCCCTGCATTGACGAAGTCGAGTACATACGGAAACCACAAATAGTTTTCAAGAAAACGATGATTTATTTTTTAAGAAATTCACAGGCCGTATATTGTACTTTCTGACTTTTGTTCTTTACCGCGCAATAATAAAACCTTAGTAATGGGAATGATTTTGAAGCGAAGGGGAGTAATAGCGAGCGCAGCGAGCGTCGCGAAGCGACGCTCGCGAAGCGAGCTCAATAGACTAACGTGTATGTACAGAGGAAATTCGGATTGAAATCTGTACATACGTCAGCCAAATTTCTCTGTGCAACATTCCCAGAATTCCTGCACTACCCAATGTCCTTTGCGCGAATAAATCAAAAATAGAAAAAAAATTAAGGAACATTGTTTCTTACCGAAATCTTAACGAAATGATTTTGCCTTACCTTATTCAAAAAATACCCCCATGCCACAACACCGGCCTTCACCTTGCCCTTCGGAAATGATACAAATGACGTCACCGGAAATTTACGAATTTTGACGAAGTTATGTCGGTTGCTTCCGTGAAACTCGGAAAACATGTTGCAGTGCATAGCAACTTGGTGGCTAAAACATAGCAACAACTTACTTGAAAAGAACGATTTAATGCAATCTCTTTTCCATAAAACTAGCGTTTGCGTCCTAAGTCAACAGATTTTCATACTTTCGTCACTTCAACGGTTCGGGTATTTCCGATTTTGTCGGAAACTTCCGAGATGTTTTGAATCTCGATCCCGATGCTTGGGAAATGATTTCTTTTGTTTTGTTTTACTCTTTTTGTTTTCTTTTTCTTGAATGATAGACAGTACATGTGTAGGTTTATGATAGTAAATAAACTGCGCTCGCCCCAACGGTCACACCGTAAAACATATTAACTGATACATAGATCTAGCAGCCTTGATGTTTGTTTACAGGATATTAGAACGAGTAACTGTTTGGATTAAAAGGTACATTTATTAAATCTAGAATTTTCCATGGATTCCGAGGAGATTGCATGGATAAGATTATTAAGCTTGTCGTCAAGGGGATTTGTCTCCATACCAAACAATATAAAAATAGTTTACATTCCTTTTTGGAAATCAACAAACGAGAGGATGAGAATACAAATAAAATTAAATTATTAGTTTATAACTCTCAGTTGATTCAATACTCCAAAGCATGCTCTACGTATGAACAATTTCTATGACGAGATGACGAGATAAACAAGTGATGAAACAAGCAGTCTCGTTTCAAGTCACAGAATCGATACAATGACCTTTTCAACCAAATAAATTTTCATTACGTCAAATGCTGACTGACTTTTTCATGCTAATTGTTAGGCCATTATTCACAAACTGAATTGTTCATAGATTTTCCCGTCATTTCACGATGATGACAAGGAACACTATATTAGCAATTAAAGTAGATAAGTTAAAAACTAGAATAAAACTAGAATAATGCAAAGACGGTGGCTGAGCCTGTAAAATAATATTAATGTAGGAATACGATGATTGGAGGGTCGTGCAATGTTGGGTTCAAAGATCAACGGACAGTACTACGTATTTGTGTAAGTGGCAAGACAATAGCTAGTAAGATAAAAAAGGAACTTTTATACCCTGAACATCGAATATCCTCTAAGCATAACCCTAACCCCTGCTTGATGGATTGTAATCTTTATACTATATTTTCAATATTTTGAATTTCCTTTGTCACTTATCTTATAATACTTATCTTTTACAATATTAGCTCTAAAACTACACAAACAATTTAACGAAATTTTCTTGAACAAAATTTTTAGGTTTTCAATATCCTGGAAATACATTTCGAAGATATATATTCAATGATTTTATATTATGGTTCAATCATATGATTATATGCTAATATTCTCCTTTTAAAAGTCTAATTTATATTAAATACGGAAACTCAGTTCGATGGGAATAAATTGACTTTTTGTATAATTTGAATTTGTATGAATTTATTTTTTAAAAAAAATTAGAAATCCCCAGATTACAACAAGATAACAACATTCCAATCAAAGCTTTGTTTCATGGCCAATGTGATACATACATCAACGCCACATGTAAAAAAAAAAAAAAAAAAAAAACGGGATTATTGCATTTTGCTTGATAGAATTTTAAGTTGAGATCAACGCAGAATGTATACCGCAATATGTCACAACATATTTTAAGAAATATTTCATTTTTCGTTTTAGCATTTTGTTTTTACTCGAAGCAAAATGTTAAAACGTAAAATATAATAACACTGTTCTTGGATTTTAAAGTTTTGCATTGTTACATTTTGCGTCGAGATTAAACAAAGGGTAAAAAATTCAAGATTTCAGAAGTCACATTCTGGGCAGTCAGGTTGAGAATTATTTAAACTGAGTAACGGATGAAGAAAAGAAAAAGAAAGAAAATTAAACAAAAAGAAAAATTAACATCTGCTGTGCTTTTTTTTTTTTTTTAACATTATATTGGATTTCATAATATATTGACTTCTTCAGCTACAGTACATGCCATGCGTTATCCCCGAAGAACACGGGGTCCCGTGGACTGAAAGTT
>PRKT01000068.1:1269312-1279840 GCA_003671525.1 Saccostrea glomerata
ATGGAGACGTCACCGATGCCGGTGAAGGTCTTCAAATTTAGACCTATACTCGGCACTCAGGGCCATTGAGCAGTGAGGGTTCTTTATCGTGCCAACGCCTACCGTGACACGGGACCTACGTTTTTAAGGTCATATCCGAAAGACCCGTGACTTTCACATCTGATGCCGAGCGCTTGGCGAAGGAACAGTCACTACCTATGTTTACGTCTTAGGTATGACGCGGCGCCGCGATCGAGAATCGAACCCGGGCCTCCCGATCACGAAGCGAACGCTCTACCACTAGGCCACCGTGACCGGTCAAAGTTCTTCTATAGTCGCTTGCAGAATCTATTTTGTGCTTCCGATCGACACTTTAGAGCAATTAATAATTTCAGCTAAGGGACGGGTCAAACACGCGGCAAAATGAAGCAGGGTTCTCTGCACGCTTGAGTGACAGTGATCGCCCGTTCGCTCTAGCTAGCTTAGAGTGGACAACTAGCGAAGAACAACGAACACTGAGCGCGCCCAAGCGGACACAGAAACAAAAGTTCGCCTTTGGGGTTCGCTCTAGTACCAGGTTGTGTCCGATCTGTACTGAGATTAGAAGGACAAAGCAAATAGTAAGTTGTTCTGAGCCCAAAGTTAAAACCAACTGAGATGCATCAGTTCATATTATTATGTTCATTCAACGTAATTTTCTTTGTACAGAATAATCTATAGATCATAGTGTTATTCTCAAATGATTTATAAATGTTAACTCAAGCAATATTCTGAGCATGCGACGCAATCGTTAAACCTGTCCATTTTCTTTAGTTGGTCTAAAGAAAATAAAAAAAGAAAATTCCCTGATATTAATGTTACAAATGTCAGAATTCTGGATAGTTCTTCTTTTATATGTTGTATTTGTCAAAGAAGAAAAAGAAACTCAAAGATCACGCCATAACACTCATGCAGACGAGCAGACATAGACAAACACGAAATATAAAGACATTCAATTTTAACAAAAAGGAAAGATAACATATAAATATAAAATATCAATAAGGCTGCCAGAAGATCGTTACTAAATATAATTAGTTACAAAGACAAGATCAATGTACAACTTGTCTTACGTATTAATGTTGTAAAAGAAAAAAAACATGGATTGAAGCTAATGTCGAATACTAGAATCAATTTGTTACTGTGGGCGCAAAAACGCTTGGGGTGGGGAATTTGGAGGGGGTCTTACCTTATGAAGTGAATGGATATTTAAAAAAGAAACATTCATAAAAAATAGTACAGGTATAGTGATTTTCATCGGTCCATGATTGGTCACTGATCAGTCATATAATTGTAAATGTAGACATAGAAATCCACCTGTACAGATCCAAAATAAGAAAACTCGCACATCTATAATAATGATACAGTCTTATTATATTTGTGACATGAACAACTATTATCCAATAACCAACCAAATTCTATTGTAAGTCATGACAATGGTTCTGAAAGACAAGGTTAGGTTAGGTTTAGACCCCGTTCCCCTGCTCTGATATCAAAAATATAAAAACATGTCACAGTTGCTAGTAACCAATGAAGAACACAATTGTTACTTGTTTTAAAACCAGCAATTTTTTTGTTTAAAAGCATACATTGGGGCAACAAGATGGTGAAAAATTCTAAAAATTTTCCACATTTTCTCATGTTTGAAGGCATAACCATATGTTCATTTTAATCGTTCCTTCGATAACAAGCACAATCTCAGATTTTATATACACAAGGTGAATTTCATACTGATCTATGAAGTGTATAAATTTTGTACATACGGTCACTGAAATGTTCTACTTACCTACCTGAATGGTGAACGAACGCTGTTCGGAAGGTGAAGAAACGCAGAGTGAATGGTGATTGAACAACGTGTGAATGTTGAACACAACTTGATAAAACGAGATAAACGATGTTTGAACGGTGAGCAAATGTATAGCGCAAAGGGAGCGCAAACGCGTGCGCAAAGTGAACGGTGAACCCATGATGAACTCTTTTTTTTTCGGAATGCCTCCGATCTTTTCCTTACATTGAAGCTATTCTATTGTATTCTAATGTCAAGTGCTAAGATATAAATAACAATAAAAAGATAAAAAGATAACTAAATAAAATAATTTTTCTGCACTTACGTAAGATGTTTAAAATCAACATTTTGATAACTAAACTTTAAATGCTACAAAACATATGCAATTGCTATTGAACTCTTGAAGTATAAAAGATAAAATTATTCTACATCTCAGACCTTTGCAAATGGATCGAGTAAATAAAATTAAGGTTAATTTTCGAATTGGTTTCAGAATATCTCAAGAAGTATACGGAATTACGGCATGAAATTTGGTAGCAATAAAGATTGTTTATATATGAATAGATTTAAATAGAAAGAAAAAAATGTTAGGCATTTGTTTTTAAAGAATTTTATTGACGAAAGCAGGTACTCTATGGAAAGAGTTCCTTACCTCTATTTTTTTAACGATTCATTTTTTTCTAAGCGACCTACAGGCCTGTTGTCCACACAAAGAATAAATTTGTTTATTCTTTTAAATTATAAAATGATATGAATTTTAGAAGAAAAAACTACTACTAATAAAACGAATTTATTACCACACATTGTAACAACCTTCAATTTATTTCCATGCGAAGATGATTCGGTGTAAAATAATGAATAAAAAAATTAGAATATTTACAAAAGTCTGTTGAGGTATTTCATGAATACACTCTTTTTTTTTATAAATTTTAAATCAATACTATATCAAAACTAGTTCTAACATGTTTTCGTGCATTATTTAAAAATTCGTGTTATAAATAATATATATTGTATGTATGCTGTAATTGAAAAATAAATATACTTGGATTATTATTCATCCATTAACGGTTTGTCATCATTTACAGATCTTGCTTGATGTATTTGTACATTGTCCTTATTTAAATGAAAAAAATAATAAGGCCATTTGCCTTCAACTTTTTGTGCTGATTCTTGAGAAAAGGGTACAAAGAGGGTGACAAATTTCATTGCTTTACAATTTTCATCAAAGAATGGGTGGACTTAACTGGCCAGAAAAAAGTCGTAAATTTAGGTTTCTGAAATTCTTTTTTTCTAGTCCTTTCTAGATTAATTTTAGTTGAACAAATATTTCCTAACTTCCAGTTAGTGATAAATATTGGTGTGTAATAATGAAAAATATTAATACTAGAATCCAGAAAAACCAGAGTAGACATGTTCGAAAGCAAAACAAACACACAATATATTGTCAGTCCGTGCAGTTGTGGTGAACAGACTTCGGCGATTGAACACACCCTGTGAATCGTAAACACCAAACAAGAACAGAGCTCTTTGCCTGTTTACAAAAACTGTGTACATAACACGAGTGTGATCGAATTGCAAAAAACTCTACACAACGGAATGACGATATTTGTGAAGGAGTTTTGCTTTCTAACATTTCTACTCTGAATAAAATCATTTTTCTAGATATAAGTTTTAATATTTCTTAATAATACACATCAAGATTGCCCCTTTTTCTACGAATTAAGAATAACGTTAAAATTTGTGAAAGTGCAAGGATTTGTCAAACAAACCCGCCAAAAAAATTAAAAAGTTTTTAACTTTTTAATGAAAAAAGAATTTTCATTAAATTTTGTGTGAAATGCTATTAAAATATATTATTTGTGATATTATACAGACAATATTTACTTCAAATCTGTGTCCAAGTACCTATAAAACACAGTCAGGAACAGCCAATCTTCAATTTGAAGCTCTTGTAAACAAAATAAATTCATTATTAAAAATTATCATCAGAACATATTTTATGTCCGTGTTGCACAACAATGAAATGAATTCCAGCGACATTTTTGAGTATTCAAAATTATTTTAAAATATATAACTTTCAGTGAAGAAAGGGTAGCTACATTCATAGTCTAAATTTGGTCGTAAAAATCGTCGACCATCTCCCTCCAATAAATTGTGATTGATATACAAAGCTACCTCTTGTAGACTTCTGCAAGACAACGTAGAAAAAAATATTTTTACATGTTTTTTAATTCTTTTATTAGGTTTGAGAAATATATTGACGTTAAGACTAAATATCTTTCGTTTGATATGTATATGTTACAGTAAATAAGTGTAATCAGGAATTTCATGTATTTCCTGAATTTTCGGAAATACACGAAATTCCTAATCTCCTTGGGAAATACACATATTTACGGAAATTTTCAATACTTTTTACAAGTATTTACTGACTGTGTTTTTTATGAGATTTAAAATATTTACAGATGCATAGTATATTTAACGTTAATAATAGTTAGTACATTATATGAAGAAATTATATTTGAAATACCCCTCTATTTATTCATCATTTTAAAAATGCATTATTTGTAAATATTAACAAAACAAGCACACAAAAAACATAATGATACATTGCTTTCATTTTCAGGAATGTGTTTTCACTGCATACTTTAGGTAAATTATTTGTATACTTTTTCAATTTTAGAAAAACTAATTAAAGTCGCTTCAAGACATTTTTTTCCTTTTTGATAGATATTCATACAATGCCACTTTGCAATGATTGATTGTGCATTTAAAACCCTGGGTCATTTGCAATTAAAACAATTCTTATGCTGACTCTTGAAGAATGCAAAAAAATATCTTGTAAAATACATACACATTTAATGTAACGAAATTAAAGTAAGTAATTCAAGATGAATCTTTTAATGGTTCAAAGTAGAAAATAAATGTTTGACTTAACTGATTATTGTAAAACATATCTATGTTACAATAATTTTAGAGATGCAAGACTCGACTAAACAGAAGTACCGTATATGTCACCATTTTAAAATCGTACATTTTTGATAAAATTTTATGATAAAAAATTTGTTAAATACTAGTTTAAATGCAACAATCTGATGATGAAAGCTCCACACCTGAAAAACATTCATCCAAAAGATATTTTTGTATTGGGTATGAATTGAAATTTATAAAACTTTGTAAAATACCTATAACAACACAAGAGGATACAATAGCAACGTCCTTAGAAAAAACAAAGCACTGAGTATTCAAAGTAATGCATAAAGTCAGCTTTGTAGAGACAATGCTTTAAAACAATCATATTAGTATCAATTTTGTTTTGATACTGATATTTTAAAGGATATGCATAGTCATCCAGCTTTGTTCAGTAAAAACGTGTAAAATGGGCTAAAATTTTCAGTAAATACATGAATTTCCTGGTTATTCAGTAATTACATGTATTTCCTAAAACGGCCAGTAAATACACGTATTTACTGAATGGTTTAGGAAATATATGAAATTCCGGATTTCACATATTTACTGTAACATATATATTGTTAATTTTGTATTCGGAATCAGAGAAATATTTTCTTGCAATTTCATATGTGTGAAATTGGTGGTGATCTTTTGACAAAAAAAGAAAATGTAAAATACTTAAAATAATTTTTAAAAAAGGAAAAAGGCAATGTTGAATTTCATATCCCAAAAGAAATTTCCATTACTCACATAATCTATGCATGCTCAATTATGTATAAAACAACTATGCTTGCCCTTACTCATTGGCATTGTTAATTTATTACTCAACGTCTAACAAAATGGGAAATTTAAATTCAAAATAATTCTGATGAATTTCAAATTGCAATATACATAGAGCTTTCAAGTAATTTTGGTATTTTTGGTATTTTTATTTAATTAAGTTAACGTGACAACCTCATTCCAAACCTTTTAAGCTCCATCATTGCTTTAACTTTCTTTCAGTTCTACGAAAGTTACATGTTTTTATTCTATTGCATAATTTAATTTTAACTTCAGGAAGACACGTTATCTTTTTGTAAAATTTCTTTGGTAAATAATCGGATGTTAGTTAGATTTTATTATGAATGTCTACACAGTTAAGCTGTCAGATATTTATTGAAATGTTCAGATATAACGAACAGTATTCGAGCTCAAAGGTCAATTTAACATTACAAAATAGGAGCAGAGCAATTACAGACCTCCAAAATATCAGTGGTGAGATCAGAAACCATGTAGGGAATGGCAACCCCGACACACTCAAACCCGCCTTATGCTCCACTTATCAATCAAGAAATTACGAAAAAATCCGTCTTCTATTCAATGTGTTTTAATTATGGTTTCACTGTAAGTCAGCATTTGACTAAAGAATAGATTTTATTTGCTGACAAGTTCATTTTTTCAACCATAAAACCAACAACGCATTCTAAAAACAAAACAGATTGTTATTATGTTTTAAGCATTTTGTCCTCAGATATTGACAACATCCAACAAAAGTCAGAATTTTATAAGTTTTTTACTATATTTTCTTGCTATTTTTGGTCAGCAGGAAATGCTGACTCTTCCATGGCACCCGATCACATCTCTGATGTTATGGATGTTACGGAGGTCCGAGTTTGCTCTGCTCCAATTTTGTATCGTTAAATGGAATTTGATTTTGAATACTGTTCGATATTTCCGTATCCTCCCATTAAAAGGATTTTAAAAATTCATAATGTTTCAAGTACATAGACGATAAAGCGTCAAAACCAAACTGATTTGAAAACTTTAAGAGAGGAAATTGACAATACATATATGCATATAACGATAGCAAGACTTTATGGGGTAAATTTCCCCTTAAAGACAGTTAATGAAGTTGTTATGTCTTGAAACATTTTAAAGATAGAAAAAATGCATAGGGTAAATTTACTCGTAGAAATCACATTGATTCAGTTTATACACAGTAATTCAAAGCTGAAATAACCACATTGATAACAGTTAGATTTTACACCCCTAGATAACACCCCTAGTCCAAAAAAAAAATCTTTGGTACAATATTAATAACTCGCAACATCTTAAGAACCTACAAAGTGAATTTCCTCACTAAAATGACATTCATCCAGTTAATATACAGTAATTGAAAGGTAAAGCAAATATCTTGGTGATAGATGACTTAACGGAGTTAATTTCTCCCCAAGAAATTTATTTAATACAGTATTTATGACTGGCACCATTTTAAGAAAGCAAAAGTCTAAAGAGTAAATTTCCTCTAAAAAATAACAGTGATACAATTGGTGCACAGTAGTTCAAAGACAAACAACCATCTTGTTGAAAGCAAAATTTTACGGTGTAAATCTCACTCCCCCCAAAGAAAATAAATAAAACAATCCCTACAAAAAGATACATTGCGGGTTCCAGTAAAACTCCGGTAACATTTACAAAACGATCAAGGGTGAAATGTTTTTGAAGCAAAAATGGGATTCATTGGGTGACAGAAAGCAATTCAACGGCCATTGTCTTGCCCGACTTTGACCTCTCTTTTGTGTTCATCGGTCGAAGTTATAATTTTTTCTGCATCAGTGGCCGATTTCTTCAATTGATGTTACCCATCGATCAACCTTCGATCACCCTCCAACCATCGGCTGTCAGTTTACTAAGTTGGTCGTACATCGTTTGACAATAAGGATGTCCAAAATTTCGGCCGAAGATTTAAATCAAAGTGTAGCTCGAAGATTGGGCGACGGTGGCCGATTTGTGAATATTTAACCTTTTAAGGATGCATAACACAAGCAAAATTTTGATGAATGGATTGTTACAACGCACTTTGAAAAATTACGCACTTTGAAAAAAAATTTCAAAGTGCGTTAAGTTTTGGGACCAGTTTAACGCACTTTGAAAAAATTTTTTCAAAGTGCGTTGAATTTGGGACCAAATCAACGCACTTTGAAAAATTTTTTCAAAGTGCGTTAAAACTGTACATCATAATTTTACACCATGTAAACATTTAACGCACTTTGAAAAAATTTTCATGAAACAAAAGGAATTAGACTTATATTTTAGAAATAGACAACAGTATTATCCTCTCGCAACGTATGATGGGATTATGTGTGTTATTACTTTATGTGTATGTTAGTTTTTTCTGTGTGGAATTGACGTAATTTGTATCGGGATCGATGTCAAATGATTTACTGAACATGCTTTTTTGGGAAGGAATGCTCCGCTTTGCGGTGCCCTTACTTTGATGTGTTTCTTTCTAAAAACTGATGGATTGAAGAAAACCAAGAAACGGAAAACGAAGAAAAGACTGGCTGAATTAAGGTCTATCAGCTCAACTCTTTATCATTCCCACCCAGATATATCTATTTCTATAATTCGTAACCTTAAGTGTCAATGATATTTGAAAAAAAGAGCATTCTAAATACAGTATAAGCACTGTACAAGGAAGTCTGTAGTAAATCGAAATTTTGTTCTTTTAAATCTCAAGTCTATTTATGTTCATTTTCAGGAAAATCAGAATATTAATTACTAGCTGTAAATTCCTTATTTTTTGCGAGTGTTTTTTTTATCGCGAACTGGCTCTCAAACGTCAAATCGCTAGAATTATAATTCGCGAATGAACGGTTAATGAACAGATTTTACATAGATTTAAGCACCATAAAAATAAAAGCAAGTAATATTTTTTGCGCGAGTGATACTTCTCGCGAAAGAACAAATTACGGTATTGGCCAAAAAATGCCGCTTGTCAGACCTGCTTGGTTCAAAACATTTTAAAGAGCTTAGGATTTGTAGAATTAAATGATATATAATTTATATACCTGACTCAAAAGTATGCATTAGGAAAATAACGCTCAATTCTGTACCTTTATAGCAAAACGTCAAGATTTTACGAAGAATTTTGACGCGACGTCATACATTTTACGTGTACAATAAGCGTAATCTGAAAATTTCAACTTATTCGTTAGGACACAGTTTTTATTATGTATTGAAGAAATTAAGTTGTTGATTCAATAATATACTTTTCTCGTTAGTATTTACTTTCATTTTATTGCAGGTCTCAATAAAGATAATATCAGCTATTTCTGTTAAATTAATTGAGAAAAATCTAGTGAAAATTATGTACTAATGGAAAAATTCGAGTGTCTGGGGCTGTCCTTAGTACCAAAAAAGTTCAATTCTCAAAAATATGTGAAGTAAGGTACACAAACAGTTGAAAAAAAAAACTCGAATGTCAAGAAAATTAATATTTATATCTATTGGAACAATAGCATGGAAAACTATGATTATTTAATGTACGTATATACAGGAAAATTCATCCTTCTAATGGTCAATTTGCCTAATAAATATATTAAAACATATAAAGAAGAATGCGAGAAATTTCGATCTTGATTTTAAAAAACGTATCATATTGTAAGGCATTTATAAATAAATTATATGAACTCATTAAACTCTTAATGGAGGGAAGGGAGGGGGGGGGCATTTAAATTTCAAGCTTTCGGTGTCTTTGTGGGTGAGATGTCATTTTTAATGACATATTGTGTGTAATATGAACACCCTATCATATATCATTTATTTAGAAATCATCACTGAACTCCAAGGTCAAGGTCAAAGGGTTAAAGTGTTTGGTATCTGATGAACAGTCCTCTTACAAGGATTACATAGGTGAAGTATGCAAGCCCTAGCCCTTGCCATTCAAAAGTTATGGTAGAGGTTATATAAAGATTGTTCCTAAGTACAAAAATTCTCCAAGGTCAACTTCAAAAGGTCAAGGTTGTTGATATCAAATGAAAGGTCTTGCCACAAAGAATACATATGTGAAATATGAAAGTCCTAGTATCCACTGTTCAAAAGTTGTGGCAAAGGTAATATTTTTTTAAAAGTAGGCCAAACTTCAAGGTCAAGGTGAAAGGGTAAACGTTCTTGGTATCCAATGAAAGGCCTTTTCACAAGGATTACATATATGAAGTATGAAAGCACTAGCCCGTACCGTTCAAAAGTTATGGTCAATGTTAAAGTTTTTCCATAAGTTCTGAAATCTCCAAGGTCAAGGTCAAAAGGTCAAAGTTGTTGGTATCCAATAAAAGGTCTTGTCACAAAGAATATTTATGTAAAATATAAGAGTCCTAGTACCTACGTATAAAAAAAAATGGCCAAAGTAAAAGTATGAAATTTTTTGTGTAAAAGTGGGTCAATCTCCGAGGTCAAGGTCAAAAGTTCAAATTTGGTACCAAAAGAAAGGTCTTATCACAAGGAATACATATGTGAAATATGAAAGTCATAGCTCCACTAGATCAAAAGTTATGGGGAAGGTTAAAGTTTTTGTGACGGACGGACAGACGGACAGACTGACGGACAGACGGACAGACGAATGAGATTTAATGTCCCCTCGCTTTCGCGAAAGCGGGGGACAATAAGACTGAAAATGAATTGTCAGTAAATGCATGTTGTGAAATTTTGTTTGGAAAGGGGATTAAATTGGGAGGGGGCGAGCGAGTTTACATGTAAATCAAACTTTCGGTTCAGACTGAATATCATAACAGCAGGTATTCTTTCAATTCGCTTTACAAAAGGTTATAAAAACCTGTTCGGAAACGATTATAGATTTACTATTTAACTGACTACTTGATAATGATTTATGTCATTTTTTTTAATTATTAGTCAAATGAAACTAAAGATATTGAAAATGTTCGCTTTTTCTGGGACAGTCCTCGTAAGTTTACATTTTCAACAGGCACGTAGCATCTTTTTTGAAAGTGGGGGGGGGGG
>PRKT01000068.1:1280016-1318443 GCA_003671525.1 Saccostrea glomerata
GGGGGGGGGGGGGGGGGGGGGGGGGCAACCAGAGAATAAAAACTATTATGAAACAATAAGCCTACATTATTAAAAATATTGACTGTATTTTCATTCATAAATGAGTAAATACTCATATCTTCGAAGATTTCGTTTGTTTAATTTTTACCTTCCCCCCTCATAGATTTTGAAGTTTATAGGTGACATCAAACGTACAATTACTTCCAGTCAGCCTTAATCACATTAACAAAAGGTATGTGTAGGGCAGGGGGTGGGGGGCAATGACAATTATTGAGTTAAAAGCTTATACCATGTCTGAAAAATTTTGATATCTAAATGATCCATGGTGAGAGAAAAAAATCCAAAAAAAAAAAAAATCTGAAGATTATGATTAGAGGCAACCATAACAGGATAACTTTGCAACACACCTGGAATGGAACAATGATGTTAAAATTTTATACTAAGGCCGCTTCAATTAAAGAAAAAAAATTACATGTATATTGAATTAATTTGCAAGAATTTTCTTTAATGTTTCAGCTATTAATATTTGAATTTCTTGATATGCATATCATGCCACTGCAAATCTGGCGGATTTAAGGGGGGGGGGGCTTTTGTGTCCAAAATATACATAAGATTTAATAAATTTTTGGTGTGGTTGTGGGCCCCTGTCCGGACCCCAAACTGTCCCCCTTTCTGCAAGATTCCTGGATTCTTCAGTACATACATGTACATGTATGCATGCGCTGAATGTCAAACATATGTATTTACGGATACATGTACATGTATACACACAGCAATAGCCTTTTTTCTTCCGCTTTTTTCAAAACCATATTTCTTTTAATGAACATGCTTTGAAAAAAAGATGAATTTTCATTATATATGACTTTTATATCAAGAAAATTGCTTTTTGTGTGATTTATTTAGAACCTAGTGTATTTGCTTGACACTAATTTTCCGTTCCGTTTTCCGTTCCGCGTTTTAGCAAGACCACCCCCTTCCCGATCTACCACTGGCTTTAAAATATCAATTTGTGTAAACATCATGTATCAACTACTGCAGATTTATTATTATCATGAATATCATAAAATTTATTTTTCACAGTAAAAGGCTTTAAAACATATTTAATGTTGGACCATACTTTTAATGTTACATTAAAAGGTTATCGTATTCGATGCATTAACATTTTATTGTATTTTTTATGGTTGTCATATTTTTTATGGTTGTCATATTATTGTTCGGAGGTCACACTATGACTATAGTAAGACTACATACACATACATGTACATTGAGGAAGACTCGTAGAAAATATAAATATACTGAGGTATGTCCTATTTTTTAAAATTAATCTTTTAATAAATTCAAAAAAAATATTATTGTGCTATTTTTGAGGAATGAATTGAGATCTAGGATATTTAAGTACTGTTGTTCAATACTACATGTACAACCAACGGACACTATAGTCTATACACTTGTGCAGATGATGTACAAACAGCACAAGTACAAGAAGCATCTTTAGGTACCATTTATTCTTTGTTTTCAAAATATTTTATTCATATTCATAGGTATTAATAGTTTACAATATCCAGTGATGGTACTTAAAATCAGAAAATCTCATTCTGTATCAATTGTACGTCATTTATGTCGATATCAGGAAAATTGTGTCGGTAAAATATCTTTTTTCCGTATGTTAACTTTTGTAAAATTCATATTGATCACAGGTGACAACCAACAATATTTTAATAGTATAACTGCGATATGTAATGATTAACTTATATGCGGAGTATAAAAGTGGTTGTTGCATGTGAAAGGGTCTAATTTCAGCAAAGATTACTCATTTTTCAATATAATTTAACGATTTTACACGACCATTCCATGTTAAGCGCGCATTAGTGACGTCATAGTTAAAAAATACATCATTTTTGTGCCTGTAGAATTTAGTTCGCATCTTCCTAACTTCAAAGCATAACATCAAAAAAATGTACAAAGAGATTAAAATATCGTTTTATTTTCGGCGAATTACTGCTAATACCGTACTTTGTTCTTACGCAGAAATTAATTCCTCGCTTATATTAAGGAATCTACAGTACCCGTCTGCTTTTCGATGTTAATTTGATACCATATCTGATAATCTCTCTGTTAAACTTCAGGTATTTAAAAACACAAGTTTTGCCTAAATAATACAGTTATTTCTCTTTGGTATCCCAAATAAGAAAGGTTTTTTTTAAAATTCATATAAATATCTATAATTTTTTTTTAGAATCATTCCAATATGTTAACTTTTGAGAATTGACTAAGAGATAGGCGGAAGAACAATACTATCGTTCGTAGTTCTTTACGACATTGAATGTTGACCTTTTGACCCCAAATTCAAAAGGGGTCTTCCTAAGGATGGATTCGGTTATGTTAAATTTCATTGCAAATGTTTAAAGGGTTGGCGAGATATCGTGTGGAAACGAAAGCGTTACAGAAAGACGGATGGACGGACAGCTAGACGGACAGACTGACAGATAGACCCAAATTAATCTCCCACTTTTCAAGCGGGGGACAAAAAGTATCAAATCAGGTTCAAATGATAATTTATCATACCTAAGATTTGTAGGAATATTGACTAAACCATGCAGAATTTTTTTTTTCAAAGTGCGTTAATATGGTCGATATTAACGCACTTTGAAAAAAAAAATTATTTTTTCAAAGTGCGTTAACCTGGTCCCAAAAATTAACGCACTTTGAAAATTTTTTTCAAAGTGCGTAATTTTTTCAAAGTGCGTTGCCACAATGGATTAATATACATTTTTTGAAAGAAAATAACATAAATAATTAATCTGTAAGATGAATGAAATCATGAGTATTCCTTGCTGCTTAGATGTGCACCATTTATCTTTTTTCTGTGCAATTCTATACAAAATTTTGCACACATTTTCAACACTGAGTTGCAGTTTTACAAAATTCTGCCATTTTGCCTGGCAAACATTACTCACGTCACTTATATGAGTATGAAATCTATGAAAATATCGCCTATTTCTAAAAAGAAAAAAATATTTTTTGTGTCATTTATCCGAGTTATCGCTGTTCCTATGAATTAATGTGACTGCTCCGTGAGTCTCAATACTCATGTCGGCAACAAGACCAAAAAATTCAGTCGCCCGACCATCGGCTTAAATGTGACCTAAGCATAAATTTTATCATTGCTCACCAAGATATTGAGAGTATTGAGAGCAAAAGTATATTTGTGATCTGAATCAGATTTGGATTCTCAAAAATTCCAAAGAACTTTTGGACAATTTGAAATAACAAGATTTTACCAAAATATTCAGCTTAAAAACACGACTTTTCAACTTTTTACAAAACCATTCCCCACGATAAATTAAAGTCCATGCTTTCTTAGGATATCATTGACAGCTGTGTTTTCAATAAAAATATAAACTTGTAAATTCAATTACCTCGTCATGGGTCATTTGCATTATTATTTTTTTTTTTGAAACACATTCTGATTGCACACACAAGCACTCTGAAGTTGACATGAAAAAGTTGCTCCTCCATGGCACCTGATCCGACCTCTAATGTGTCGGAGGTCCGTGCTAGCTCTGCTCCTTTTTGTATTGTTTTATGGGCTTTGATATTGAATACTGTTCGTTATCTCCATATCCATCTTGAGTTTCTGATCGACAAAACAGGGTTATCCATCACTTAAATTTTTACTTTGTTGCAGAGTTTACGCAAAGCACTAACATTTCACGGTATTTTCGCGATCAACTTCCCAACTGAATCAATATTCGTTATAATTACACAAGAATACATGCACAAACTCTAAAAATTTGTTTTTATTCTTTACACGAATGTTATGGCCGTACATATGGTAAAACAAAAACACATGTTCTACATGTATAGAACATACAAAATTCTGGTCGATACTGTTAAACTATACGTAACATTTCTGAAAGTTAATTTGCTTTGCTTATTAGCCAAATGTCTTGAAAAAATTAATTGAATTACAAAAAAACTTAAGAATTGTAAAATAGTGTTAAGAGTTCCAAATACTTGTTGCAAATTTTAAGCAATTTATTAAATGGCTTCGATATAATGTTGTGTTTGACATTCAGTGATAACATAATTTTAGAGCCGAGGCTCTATAACTCAAATAGCAGAACATCGTTGGCCCCATCTTACATTATGGTTGTATTATCGCTGTTGGGTTATTATTAGGCTAACAGTGGTCCACAGAATATTGATAGTTGGTTATGTATAATCGGGCCAATGTTAGACTAACCGTTGGTGCTATATCATATAACTTTTATCAGGAGAAAATATATTTGTTGGGGGATTGGCAACGACTCTATAAACCATGAATCTGGCATCATGGGTAGACAACATCTGGGCTACTTGTAATATCCGCGCCATTTTTAATCTGAATTGGAGTAATGAGACTGATATCTTGCATATTTGCGTCCACTTTGTAAGTATGTTTATGCTTTGGCACAGCTTAAATAACATTTACTTGTAAATCAGACACGGGGAAGTGCAGAGGCCAGGTGCTGTAGGGTCAATACTGTCGAACACATGATCAAACATGTTTAAAATGTTGAACATGTTAAAATTAAAACAAAATTTATTCACTAACAAAACATAAATTGGGTGTTTTCATTGAAAAGTTCGATGTACCGAGAAATTTTCTATACATGCATTTTACTTTGAGTAATGATTTATAATGGGTGACATTGAATCAAAATTGGTGTGATGATTTGGTATGATGTATAGGAATTTTATGCATAAATGCCTTCATCACGCAAGCTAATATTTTAATCACACCATGAAACAAAAAAACGGTTATTTCTCTTTGAAATTGACAGCTTAAACATATAGTGATATATACTTGTAAATTTAAAAGTATGTTTACGTGACCTTATACATATTATATAATTTCAAATGTACAATTACATTTTCTAGGTGTTCAGGTATCTTTAATATATCATAATCTTCTCAATTTAATTCATTTTAAATGTGCTTATTGCATTTTAACACATAGAAATATATTTATAACCCTGATGGATCTCGTACTTCTAATGAATTAAACAAGCAATGGTATTCGAATTCAACTTAATATTTTCCTTGTACAGAAAAATTATAAAACATATGGGTTATTCTCAAATGAATCATATAATTCTCTCTAAGTGATTTTCTGACCCTGTAACGCAACCGCAAAATATTACCTATTTCTATAATAGGTCTAAAGAAAGGAAAAAAGAATTCCCCTTATATGAATGTCACAGAGTAACGGTCTTATTTGTTGAAAAAAAAAAACAAACCTGGTTCGTTCTCATTTTATATATTGTATTTATGATGGAAAAATGGGGGGAAACAAGAAAACAGGCCCACAATATTAATATAAAACACAGACATAAACAAACACAAAATATAAAGACATAAAAAATAACGAAAACAATAATGGTAGGTAAGATATTGATACAGCTGTTAGAAGATCGTTATAACATATTTCTAGCAATTAAATAAAATCAAGATTAATAGACATCTTACCATGCATACGGTATCTAAGTTGTCAATGGATTTGCAGACGACAATCAATTGTACAACCGTCTGAGTGTAAAAAAACAATGTCAGGCGTACGGAACAAGTCAAATTATGGAGGAGTGCATAGCGGGTGTCCGAACCTGGATGACTGTACACAAACTCAAACTGAATGATGCAAAAACCGAGATAATGGTGATCGCCAGTGTCCATAACCAGTACCGTGTTAAGAACATTCAGCTGAAGATTGGTGACACATTAGTGACATCTCAATCTACTGTTAGAAACCTCGATGCTGCCCTGGATGCCACATTATGAATGGAAACACAAGTCAACTCCATGGTAAAAAAGATATATTTCAACATTAGGAGAATCTCCAAGGTGAAACAACATCTCACCCAGGAAGCGTGTGCAAAGGTCATCAATGCAACAGTCGTATCCCATCTCGACTATTACAATACCCTTCTGCTTGGCTTAACCGATCGAACCATGTACCGATTACAAGTGGCTCAGAACAATGCTGCGCGTTGTCTCACAAAAACATGCTTCAGACAACATATAACGCCAGTACTTCAACAACTGCACTGGCTGCCTGTAAAACAACGTGTTTTGTTTAAAGTGCTGACTACCATGCACAGGTGTCTGCACTCCTCCTCCGCATCATCATATATGAGAGAGTTATGCCCTACTTATCAGCCACAAAGGACTTTAAGATCATCGTCTGACAAATGGAAACTAATTGTAAAGAAATCATCAAACAAATATTGTGCAAGAGCTATAAGCACATTAGGCGCACAAATGTGGAACAACATGCCTTTAGAAATACGAGAGCTTGAAGCACATGGGTCATTCCGCAAGAACCTAAAAACACTCTTGTTCAAGCTGGAATATAACCTATTAATGTAAAATTCTAGCACAACATCAAGAACTCCATGTGTAATCTCTCGTAAACTCAACTTCAGAAGTACTATCCTGTGTACATATAAGTTTTTATTTTCATTTTATTTTGCCTCCTTTACGTTTACCAATTTCATCTTACTACCATGTTTTATATAAGGTCCTTCTTTGTTTTATCAATAATTTACTTCCCATATCAAATTTAAAAGTTTTATTGATATATTGTTATTAAATGTTCGGAAAACCATTGTACAGCGCATAAAAACTTAATGTGATTTTGCGCTTTATAAATTAATAAAGTAATACTAATATTTAAAATAACAAATATCGATTGAATCAATCTGAAGTTACGTATTGAAATCAATGTGATTCCATAAAGGAAGAAAATTTTGGGATGAGGAATTCTTACTTTATATAGTGACAGGGTTATTAAAACCATGCATAAAAATTAGAACAGTGTAATTTATTGGTCCCTGATTGGTCACTCATATGTATTGCCATACGTATATTCAGTCATACGTATTGTCAAGTTAAACACAAATTTGCCTGTACAAAATTAAAAACACGCACATGGCTCTCATATGCCTGCAAAACTTGTTGTATCTGATTGGTTATGCTCGCCAATCAGAATACAATACGTAAAAGTATGCATAAAATTTATTAAGTAATAATACAATTTAATTACAACTTTGGCATGAACACCTATAACCTAATTATCAATTAAATACAATAGTACGACATGATCTAACTGCAACAAGAGACAAGGAATGTAAATTAAGAATTTGAACCCCTTTTCTTCTATTTAAAAAATAGAGACTCGTTTCATTGGTGATAGTTTGCAGCCAAGAATGTTCATAATGGTTGATTTATAACTATCATCAATATGTTTAAAACCATGCTTGGGGACCACTTGATGGTGTTAAAGTTAAAAATTTAAAACACTTCGTCATTTGATAAGATTAACGAGAAACAGAAAATTCTCAATAATTTTTTGTATTAGGGAGTAATGCACTTACTTTTGTACACAAAATTGGTATGGAAGCGCTTGCTTGCCAGTATTTATTTGACGTATACATATACAAAACACAAGTCTTCAATGGTACCGACTCTCTATCTTCCTTCTACAATATATCAGAAAATAATTAATCACACATCACAGTACAAAATGCATTTTAACACAATTCTTTTATATGTCCTCACTTTACTGATTAAAACATAATATAATGCATGTATGAACACAAATATGCTTCCCTCGCCGCGAGGAAAAGCCATAGATAAAAAACAACATCGATTTATGTTGAAAAAGCTATGGAAACCTGTAAGTCCGCAGCAATTGCGAGATAAACGAAATGAATGGCGGACTTATTCTCACAAACTGTCAAAAATTATAATGTACAATTAATCAACTAGGTTAAGTAAAAACCTATGCAAACCTATGCAAAATAAATGTAAGTTAGAACTATCTGTAAACACATTTCGACTATATGTAGCTAATATGTACCATTTTACATAAAATTATCTAGAGCGACTTAGCAAATTGTTTCCTATCTTTAACAATTAATCTGTTGTGTACAAAACAGTGTAATGCACTTTCTAAGAAGAATCCGGTCAAGAAATCAAAAAGTTGCCTGACATCATATGAATAATAGAAGTGCTTGGTTACCTAATAGTTTGTGGGCTGAACTTGCAACCGACTTACCTATAGTGTACATTGATGAATGTTTCTACATTTATTAAAACATGTTTGTAACGTCAATCCTTTATATTGCCCGTTTTATGGCTGAGTTTTGAACTAACTCTCCTAACAATCCATTAAGTCACACCCATAAGTGTCCATTCTTTTTGGAAAAAAAGTATTGTCGATAGTAGTGTCCATAATATTTAAAAATGGACAATTTTCAAAAAGAATAGGCAGTTAAAGCAAACAGAAAGGAGAGTTACAGATATTCCTTGGCAAGTGCAAAAGAGGGAAACAAAAACAAATACATCAAATACGATTTAATGTACATGTAAATAACAAACTTGGACATTGAAGTTCATCCAGAACATAGTGTTTGTATCGGATCTGTCCGATCTTACACATTAAATCCATAAATAATACACTTTTTTTAATGCTCTTAACAATTTTTTTTTCACAAAACTTGAATTAAAATGACACAATCTCTCAACCATTTGATTAAATGTTTGGAAGCATCCTTTCCTCGGGAAGAAACCAATTTAAGCTTGAAGTAGGCTTATATTAAATCTATAACCCAGAAAACAGTTAACACCATGAAAATACACTGCTGTAGTGAATATTACGGTAGAAAATAATGAAAATCGCACCATTTCAGACTGATTTGAAATACATTTTCAGGTCGAAGTTTGGCTCATAGCTATCCAATACTCAGAACACAATTTTCATTTCACCATTGCACGGCTGCAATTAATATATCCTCAAAAACCGAGTTCAATTTTTTAAAAAAAAGTTTGAAATATCTCTACATGTTTTGTCTTCTAAGAAGTTTTAAGGGGATCAAAGTTTGGTGAATATTTTCTTTACGCTAACTATTGTCTGTTTCCAGGTAAAAATATCATTAGATTTGTGCATCTTTTGGTTTCAATTTGATTTCAATTCTTTCATATTTTCTCTGCAGCGGAGGGAAACATGTTTTCCTTTACAACGCAGAATATTAACTGATTTTAAGGGGTTGCATAACGATATGAATAAAATACTAACATCCGCCGAAATCCACCCGTAGCTGACATTTCTTTAGAAGGATATGGAAATAACGAACAGTATTCAATCTCAACGTCCATAAAACAATATACAAAATAAGAGCAGAGCAAACACGGACCTCCTAAACATCAGAGGTGGGATCAGGTGCCATGGAGGAGTGAGCATCCCCTGCCGACCGGTCACACCCGCCGTGTGCTCGTTGTCATAATCAGGAAATAACGGAAAAAATCCGTGGTCAATTCAGTGTATAAATAATGGACTAACAATTGGTATGAAAAACGTCAGTCAGCATTTCATTCAATGATAAATTGTATTTGCTGACAAGGTCATTGTATCGACCATAGAATTTACGAAATGATGACTTTAAACGAGACTGTTGATATTCTTGTTTCATCAACTTGCTTGTCAATAATTTACCTCGTTTAAGAAATTGTTCATACGTAGAGCATGCTCTTGCGTATCGAATCAACTGAGATATAAATACTCCGTATGCAGGTGATGAAGGTATATTGCTGCATAAGTAAGGGAAGTTGACGATAGAAAAGTTAAAGTCATCACGTTTATCATATAGCTTGGTTGTTAGATTACCATTAGTGTCTTTTTCAAGTAAAATATCCAAGTATGAAGCAGAAGTGTCGGACTCTGTGGTATCTTTTATCTCAAGCTCACCAGGATATATCGTGTCGACGTAGGAATGGAAATTATCATTATTAATTGACAATACGTCGTCGATATATCTAAATGTCGAGTTGAAGGCCACAGCAAGTGTTTTCTTCTTTTCACGCATAAGATTTTGCATAAATTCTGCTTCATATGAATATAAAAATAAGTCTGCTAATAACGGAGCGCAATTTGTACCCATGGGAATTCCAATAGATTGTTGGAATACCTGGTCTCCAAAAACCACATAGATATTGTCAATCAGAAACTCAAGCATCTTCTTGATGTCAACTTCAGAGTACTTATGTGTGCAATCAGAATCTGTTTTAACAAAATAATTTTTCAAATGACCAATGACGAGGTTAGACAAAACCCTTTTGTTATTCGCATATGGAAACGCAATGGCTATTCAACAGATTGATGTGCTCCCCAAGCTTACCTTTATCTGTGCAGTGTTACAACGCGAAATGTAATAAACACGGATTATTACATTTTGCGTTATTACATTTTGCGTCGAAATCAACGCAGAATATAATAACGCAAAATGTAACAAGACTTTGTTGAGGATTATTACATTTCGCGTTATTACATTTTGCGTCGAGATCAACGCAATATGTAATAACGCAAAATGTAATAACATAATATTTGGATTATTACATTTTGCGTCGTTACATTTTGCGTCGAGATGAAGCAAACAGCAAGAACGCAAAATGTAATAACACACTCTTTGGTCAGCCAGATTGAGTACAATTTTTAATAGAGTAGTAGCCGATGAAGAGGAAATAAAACAATAGGAAAAAAGATATATACAATTTCTTACAATTAATGAATTTCATAATACATGTACATTGATATAATAAGCTACATGTGTTTAAAATCAGTTTAATTAACGTATTCAAATTATAGGCATTGCAAATTAGAAACGCGCGTGAGTAGCAGTGTACTTTTGCTTTTTTTAAATAGATCTGAAAGGTTTATTGACAATTGTGATACCATACTGTTCTATGCAATTCACCAGCATTGCAGACAAGTAAAAACATCCCCCTCTCTCTCTCCATCCAATAATAAAATGGACTGTTTCTGCATGTCCATAGTAACACAATGATAAATACATGTATGCTAAGTAAACACTCCACCCTATCTCTGCCCTTCCTCGCTTGACACACACATACACTTCTTTGTTAACCAATGTACACATGCCAGACATGCATATCAAGAGCTAATAATGAATCTATGGTCAATCTTTGGTAATTAAATCAATTATGTGTTATTGGTTAGAAATTTAATAAGACTATCAAAAATATGCTAATCAAAGTTAAATTAAAGCTTTATAATTTAGCACAGTGTATTCAATATAACTAAAGTCAGAGTCAAAAAAAAACGATACATTTTGATGTATTTATGTCCGTAAAAGCCCTAACGTTGGTCTCATTGTTTTAGTTCTAAATATTTGTACAGCGTGTTTCCCATATTGGTTATACGTGTATTTTGAATCAATTTTATGATCTTTTTTGTTAAACGCGACAGAAAAATAGTGTTTTGTTTTATAACATATTGTTGTATTACATTTTGCGTTGTCTTCAGTGAAGAAATAAAATAACGCAAAATGTAACAACGAAAAAGCACGTTATTACATTTTGCGTTGATTCCGACGCAAAATGTTACAACGCAAAATGTAATAATCTAAAAATCGTGTTATTACATTTCGCGTTATTACATTTTGCGTTGATCTCGACGCAAAATATAATAACGCAAAATGTAATAATCCAGGTTTATTACATTTCGCGTTGTTATTACATTTCGCGTTGTAACAGTGCATTTTGTTAACATTGAATTTTTCGTATGTTTGCTACCTGTTTTGCACATTTGAATAAAAAACAGAGAAAGAGAACTGTTTTAAGTAGGACAAAGGCGTCAATCTGTCCTTTCAGTGAGAGAAATAACTAATCTCGGGCCTCGATTAATTCTTTCTCTCACAGATTGGACAGTTTTTGGTCTTTTTCGTTTACTTAAACGTACTAATTTATCTCTACATTCAAACTTTAAAACATATAGTTTGAAAAAGGATTATAAAGTTAGATATTTGATCAAATTTCTTCAATTCCGATAGTATTGCGTCATGTATATTCTATTTTTCTCCCTTTGAAAACATACGATTTCTCTATTTTTTTTTTTTTATTAAACAAGTTTTTTACAACTTATGAAAACATTGAACTACTTAGAATATTTTAATTTATATCAAATTGACCTTCAAGTTACATTGTGTATGATATCATTTAGAATCAACAGATTCTATAAGAAGGATGAAAAAAATTATTTATATATAAAAGTATTGAACATTGTAATTGAAGATGCATCCGAACAGGGTGTTAGAAAAGGACTTTTATCTATCTTCAAAGAATTCCACAAGCAAAAAAAAATTTTTGAACTAAACAATGATTTCTTCTATTGATTTTTACTGTTTTTTTTTAAATAGTTTATGGTAAATTTTTGAGATAATCAACGTCGTAAAATTGCATTTCGACGAAATAGATTCAACAATACTTAAGTATGATTCAATAATAACTTATGTAATTGTGTAATCTTATGCAAAGAGTTCAATTTTTACAATGTCGGTAAACACAGTTAGCTGTAAATAAACTAATATTAGTAGTAAAGACATTTTAATAAATTAATGAACAAATATTATTTCAGATTGCTATTTAGCAACCAGATAACCACCATTGAGGACAATGCCTTTAAAGGATTGCCAAATTTACAGACACTGTAAGTTTTGATCAATTTTTTCATGTGTCAGATTGAAAAAAAAAATGTTATTTATTTGCAAATTTGCAAATTTAATGTATAAGGGAATTTGCTAACAACATTTAAAAAAAAAAAATGTGGAAATTCAGTGGAGTGAGTAAAGGACAATAGATGTTGTCTCTGCATGTCGATGCATGAACTGAACACAAAGAAAACCAGTAGATAATGAGTTGGTTATTTGACTCTATAGAATTCAGAATGAAGTGCCCTGAATGTTTACTGCCAAGGGTGAAAGAAATTACTTCCTTCCAATTGTTTCATTGGACTAAAATACAAAACATCATGTACAATGTTTTATGGTGCTTTTTTATATTTGAGGAGTGACAGGTGAAGTTCTGTAGTAAGTCTTTTCATTAAAATGTTCAAACTCAAACAAGGATAAAATTATTTTCCCCACATTACTCTCAAATTGTTTTTTATCTGAACATATTGCTTGGATTTAGTATACGTACTTTTGAAACAAGTGTAAACTTATAGGGCTTAGAACAAGTGTTTTATTTAAACATTTTTAGCTTGGAATATATTTGCTTTCTCTATCTCCATATCTTTCATTCATATAAGAAGAATATGGAGATAATGAATAGTATTCAATATCAAAGTCCATTAAACAACGCAGTACAGTTAAGGTGCGCAGTGGAAATATCGCCTAAATTTTGTATTCAAAAATATATTCATAATCGGGATGGCGATTATTTTTTGTACATAATTTATATCAGACAATTGTAATTATGAATTATAACTACATATCGAGGACGATTATATTTTACATTTAGATAAATCACCTGATGTGGCAGGCACGTAATCTTGGCAGATTTACTTGCAGTATTGATCATACATATAAATATCAATAGTGCAAGAGCATAACCAAGTTAATTTTCCAAGTTTAGTTTATGAATATTTTCAACACGCATTATACTTTCTAAAAAGTGCTGCGATCCTACCTAAATTCTGCTATTTCATTGTTAAATTTTGTTTGTATGACAAAGGTGTATTTCATACTGATTCATGAAATATATAAATTTTGTACATACGGTCCCTGAAACGTTCTACTTTCCACCTAAAGGATGAACGAACATTGTACGAACGCTGTGCGAAGGGTGAACGAGCGTTGTACAAATGGCGGAGGAACGCTTAGTGAACGATGTGTGAACGCTAAACGAATGGTGAACGAACGCTGTTCTAACGGTGAACGAGGGCCGAGTGAATGGTGATTGAGCGATGTGTGAAAGCTGAACACAACTTGATGAACGATATCTGGACGGAGAGCAAACGCAGAATGCGAACGGAGCTCAAAGCGTGCAAAGTGAACGGTAAACGACCGAAGAACGCAAGATAAACGTTTTTTTAATGCCCTCGATCTTTTCCCAACATTGTACTATTATTTTCTTTTCTAATATCAATTGCTCAGATATAAATAACAATAAAAAGATAAATAGATAGCTAAATAAACTATTTTTTTGCACATACGCATGATGCATATGTTTAGAATTAACAACTTGATAGCCCGACTTTTAATGCTGTAAAACATGTACAATTGCTATCGAACGCGTGAAGTATAAAAGATAAAATTAATTTATACCTCAGGCCTTTGCAATTGGATCGAGTAAAAACATTAAGGTCAATTTTGGAATTGGTTTCAGAATATCTCGAGAAGTATACGGAATAACGGAGTGAACTTTAGTAGTAAAGTCAGCTAGGCGGAGTAAATTTAGCGTATATGGGGCAAATACAATAATTATACAAGACAAGCGATCCCATCACAGTCCGTTCTTTCTGTTTTATTAGTGTGATCATTACATAGAGGCGTATAGCAGATTGATTCGAGCGTCTTCCCAAACAAAAAATATAAATCATTTGTAATTATTTGTGTATCAAATTGATGTCTTTTGTGTGTTTTTTTTTAAATAAAGTACAATGAAACATTTTAAGTTTGTTGGCCTAGATGTTTTAAAACATGCACTAAAACGTAATAAAAACACAGCTTAACTGAATTTAAGAAAATTAACAGACTTGTACATATACACTGTATTTACAATTTTACCGAGTACCCGGGTACGCGATCGGAAAAACTTCAGAGTCACCGATTAACAAATATTGACCGATTTGACATCCCTATTTAGAACCTCTAAAATTTGAACTGGAATGGTGATCTTTAGTAGAAAAGTTCGTATAAAATAGATTTACAATGTACATGTACTTACATATGAATGTTCTCTATATCCATATTAACTAATCATTTCCTCTTCTATACCCTTATAGGCAATGTAACTAAAACAACTCTTCCTATTATGTCCCTTGCACCATGCATAGAGCTATTAATAATGTTTAATTTCTCACCATAGTATCAATAAGTAACAGACTGTCATGTTGAATTTCTCACCTTAGTATCAATAAGTAACAGACTGGCATGTTGAATTTCTCACCTTAGTTTCAATAAGTAACAGACTGGCATGTTGAATTTCTCACCTTAGTATCAATAAGTAATAGACTTGAATGCATTCATATACTGTCTAATGTGTTGTGTTTTATACTTGTAATTTTGGTAAAAATATTTTGTTTATAATTCGCAAGAAACGGCTGTATGTACTTATGGGACACGTGGTGACCGTATTTTCAATGAATCCACTAAGATATGAAAGATAATTTCTCAGAATATTGTGCTTAAAAAATCGTGTGCAGTGCGCAAAATGCAAATACCTTAATTAAACGTTCTTAGCAATGTACAGAAATAGCGCCCTACTAAATGTTACGCAGCTACGTTAAGGTCGCCAATAGGAATTATGCTTTAAAATATATACCGAGAAAATCAATATAATATCGATATACTAATGCATATGTATGCATGTATGTAATGGGTCTCAACCTAGTTCGGCCAAAGCGACTTCAGGAACATCAGCTGTTATTTACATGACATGGTTAAGATTAGACAAAAATGTAAGGATATTAAAATCCTAAAGTTCAACGATAAACGGATAATTTTTCAATATGAAATTGATTATGTTTTCTTTTAGATAAATTGCGTAACCCGGAAACTGCTTTAGGCAACTTCCCCATGCCCAGGCATTATATAAAATTTACTACTCTGTTGATAAACTTCGTGGATTTACACTATGCACATTGAATTCATGTAAATTTACGAAAAAAAAAACAACAACAAAAAAAAAAAAACAGCACACAGCTTGCTCCCAGCACTTTTCAAAATAATAGGGACAATAGCTACACGTGTATAAAACATCATAATTTGTAATTTTGCAGATATTGTTTAACTTTTGAGATTATCGATTAGGGCTGACACGATACATCCTCTCCACGGTCGACACATATTGCAATACTTGTGTCACAATTCAATTTTGTCGATAGGATATATAAAAAAGGGAACAGATCATTAGGTTAAAGAAAACATGTATTATTCAGATTCCAAAAGACTATACAAAAGGTGGCAATATAAAAAGAAAACTGTTCTTGTGCTTCTGTCGATTTAGATAGCATATTGTCTTTGTCAATTCTTGCAGCAGTAGCCTGTTCTAATACTTTCTCTTTTTCAATTTTCTCTCTTATGAGTGTCAAACTGTCAAAATGAGGACAACGCCGGTCACTCAAGAGGTAATATAACATGATTATAAAAAATGTATTGAATTGAAAATCGAGGTAGTGAATCGAATATTGAATTGAGGAATTACATTAAACAATATTAATATTTTGAAGAATTGTTTCAGCCCTATTATCGAGGGGTTGTGCCCGTGAATGTAGTATGTTTATTCGTAAACTCCCCAGATAGCAAGACATAGTTGGGCCAACGTTGGCCCAATTTTTTTTCCAACGTTGGCCCACTGTTGGTAACCTTACGTTGGCCCACGGTAATTTTGCTCATCGGCCCAACGTTGGTCCAACATGTTGGCATATTGTTGGGCCAACGTAGGTATAATTGTATGACAACTAACAGCCAACCTTAATAACTGGTTGGTTAGGTTGGCCCAACGTTGGCCCTTTGTTGAAATGTCAGATGGCATATTGTTGGGCCAACGTAGTTATTAGTGTATGCCAACTAACAGCCAACCTTAACAACTGTTTGGTTAGGTTGGCCCAACGTTGGCCCTATGTTGAAATGTCAGATGGCATATTATTGGGCCAATGTAGTTTTTAGTGTATGCCAACTAACAGCCAACCTTAACAACTGTTTGGCTAGGTTGGCCCAATGTTGACCCTTTTTTTTACAATGTCAAATGGCAAATTGTTGGGCCAACGTAGTTATTACATGTACATAGAAACATTTGCAATTGGTTAAGTGATTCTTTACATAAACCTATTTTATGACTGTTTAAAATAATTAATACACAATTCAATCTGCATTCATAATGCATAAATGGACATGTTCAGTGAAAACATTACTAATGATTCACTGTGATAATATTTTATATACATCAATTCAATCATAATTTACAAAATACATTTTAAAATAGACAACAGAGGTAAATTATGAAAAATTATCAATTAAAAGTTCTTAATCAGGGCTCACTTCCTTTATTATAGTCCTTTTGTTGTATTCCCGCTCTTTTCCCGTCCCTTCGTCGCCTCCTGTTTTCTTCATCTTGATCTTTGTCATACGGACTCATGCTTTATACACTTCTTTATGCATGGTCTTCGATTTCATTGTTATTTACATGTACCGCCACAACATTTGTTTTCCTTGCAGTCTCTGGCTGAATTTCTTTGTTACAATCATGTCTGTAATAGACAGTTAAGAATTAGATAGATAGAAACAACTTAAAAGATGTTATTTAACCTAAATTTACAGTGCTTGTGTGCAAAAACATGACAAGAATGAATTCCGAATCAATTTTAACACTTAACCTGAATAAATAAGAATAAATATACTTACATCGCTTCTAAATGCAGCTGTATAGCAAGTGTATAATCCACAAATTTAAATTTCACTTCTTCTTGCTTGCCCTGCATTATCACCACCTGTGAGCAATTTAATTTGACAGCTCACTCCACAGTTTGGTCACGTGATAGCGAACGCCTAACTTTTGTTTCAATTTAATGATAAAGCTGTGTCATTTTGATTTATGTATATGCAGGCTTCATTCACATCCTGTTCCTGAGAACATATTCAGTCTTCTCTAAATTCTCATGAACACAACGCTCATGAAAAAATTCATAATTTCAAGGGTTTTACTTCAAATGTGCACAATTCAAAAAAATATAATAAAACACTCTTTGGTGCTGCGATCACTTAAGTTAAAATTTAAAATGTTGAATATTTCAGATCTAAACAAAAACAGTCATCCAATTAAAAGCATGGACATAGAATGTCAGCTCAGCAGCTAAGATTGACACCATCTTTAGTTGGTAGTATAATAATTGGGCCAGCGTTGGCCCAATATAAATATCCCATCTTTGAAACACCTAAACAAAAGAACACGCGTGCTAATTAAACATCGGACCAACATACTACAATGTACTACCAAATTGATAAGACATTTTTTGAGGGTGTATTACAAAAATTGGGCCAATATACTACTACCCATTTGATACGACACTTTCTTTAAGGGTGTATAACAAACATTGGGCCAACGTTGGGCCAACATACTACTACCAGTTTGATAAGACACTTTATTAAGGATGTATAACAAACATTTGGCCAACGTTAGGCCAACAGACTATTATCAAATTGATAAGACGCATTCTTTATTGGTGTATAACAAACATCGGGCCAACGTTGGGCCAACATACTACTATTAACTTTAAAAGACACTTTCTTTAAGGATGTATTACAAACATCGGGTCAACATTCGGCCAACATACTACTACCAACTTTAAAAGACACTTTCTTTAAGGGTGTATTACAAACATCGGGCCAACGTTGGGCCAACATACTACTACCAACTTTAAAAGATACTTTCTTTAAGGGTGTATTACAAACATCGGGCCAACGTTGGGCCAACATACTACTACCAACTTTAAAAGACACTTTCTTTAAGGGTGTATTACAAACATCGGGCCAACGTTGGGCCCAAATACTACTACCAACTTTAAATGACACTTTCTTTAAGGGTGTATTACAAACATCGGGCCAACGTTAGGCCAACATACTACTACCAACTTTAAAAGACACTTTCTTTAAGAGTGTATTACAAACAGTGGGCCAACGTTAGGCCAACATCAACATCCCTCCTTCCTTGGGAAGTAAAGTGAATGGAAGTTGCTAACGTTGGACCAACGTTGGGCCAACATAGGAATTCTGTCATGGTCGAGGAGGTTGGCATGGTGACATTGGTCCAACGTTGGCCCAACGTTGTTCCCCCAACGTCAACCATACAACCTTTTGCAAATGTTGGCCCAACATAGTCTTGCTGTCTGGGTCCCTGGCTGCAGCTTAATAAGAGACATATTCGTTATCTATTGAATATGACTGTGAAATATTCGGTAATGCATTTAGAAATATAAACCAATTTTAGTCAGATCACACTTATTTAGTTTTAATTTTCAAACTTACAAGTTGCAGATATAACTTGGACTGTGTCTGAAGTCTCAAAACCTACATGGTAAACTAGTCTATGACGTCATCTCTGTCAGTAGAGCGAGATCAACGCGGCTTTTATTTTACATTCAGATAGAATTATAATGCCAAAATAAGTTACACATTATTTAGTGTTTACAAAAATAATTAGAAATCACAGAATGTAAAATTGTATAAAAGAAAAAATATTATTATTTATAGCAATATATTTAACAGTGGTAATTTCCATTCCTACGTCGATACGTTATATCCTGGTGAACATGAGATAAAAGATACAACAGAGTCTGACGCAGCTGTTTCATATTTGGATATTTAACTTGAAAAAGACATTAATGGCAATCAAAAAATCAAACTATATGATAAAGATGATGACATTAACTTCATGTCGTCAACTTCCCTTACTTATACAGCAACATACCTTCATCACCTGCATACGGTGTGTATATATCTCAGTTGTTTCGATTTGCAAGAGCATTCTCTAAGTATTAACAATTTCTAAATCGAGATAAATTATTGACAAGCAAGTTGATAAAACAAGAATATCAGCCGGTGTGGTTGGTCAGCAGGGAATGCTGACTCCTGTACGGCACCTGCTGCCATCTCTGATGTTTCGGAGGTCTGCGTTTGATCTGCTCCTTTTTTTGTATTGATTTATGAACTTTTACATTGAATCATGTTCTTTATCTACATATCCTTCTCGTACCTTTCGGAATCCTAAAACTGCGTAAGCAAATAGTGTAATACTTGTATTTAGACACGAGGTAGAAAAAGTTTATGTAAAGATGTGCATGTGTTGCCGATTTGACTATTACATAAAATCAGAATAAAATAGTTTGTAATCCTTCATTAAGATTTATTTATACTTGCGATTAATGGGATTAATATATTGCAATTTTATGAGTAATTTATCATGGAAATAGCAAAATAATTACGAGCAATTATTATCAGTAATGACGGTTCCTTTTCAACTAACACAAAGGTGTTGCAAATATTTTTCCTGCTATAAACATGTGTAAAATATTCAAATTACAGATTGTATTTGATAAAATAAATTATGTGAGATAGGACACTTGTAGAAAATAGTGTAAAAATTCAAACATCCGTAAAATATAATATTGAAGCATTTTAAAGTATTTTAACAAAAGTTTAAATATACTTTTGGGGGGTAAATGACATACATTTCATTTAATAGGAAAAGTATAGAAAGAATTTTTTTTTTACAAATCAGTACATGAATTGTGAGATCAACAGAAAAAAAATATTTTGTTTCCAAATACATTATAAATCATACGTTTAAAAATCAGAAATTAAAAGATAGCAGCTGAAGTTTTATCTTCAAGCAAAGAAGACAAAGTGATATCTTTATACTCAAAATGTGCTTTTACCAATTATCCCTGACAAAGGGACATGTTTTACATGTTTTTATTCTTTCATCAGGTTAAAGAAATACATTGCTGTTTTGCTAAAATATCTGCCATTTAATTTGTAAATATGTTTAATTTTGTATGAAAAAAAATTATGAAAAAATTGAACTACTTAAAATATTTAAATTTATATCAAATTGACCTTCAAGTTACATTGTGTATGATATCATTTAGAATCAACAGATTCTATAAGAAGGATGAAAAAAAATATTTTATATCTAAAAGTATTGAACATTTAAATTGAAGAGGCATCCGAAAAGGGTGTTAGAAAAGGACTTTAATCTATCTTCAAAGAATTACACAAACAAAAAAACTTTTTTGAACTATACAATGATACTTTTTCATTGATTTTTACTGTTTGTTTAATGGTTTATGGTACATTTTTGAGATTATCAATGTCGTAAAAATGCATTTCGACGAAAAAGGTTCAACAATACTTAAGTATGATTCAATAATAACTTATGTTATTGTGTAATCTAATGCAAAGAGTTCAATTTTTACAATGTTGGTAAACACAGTTAGCTGTAAATAAACTAATATTTGTAGCATAGACATTTTAATAGATTAATGAACAAATATTATTTCAGATGGCTACATAGCAACCAGATAACCACCATTCAAGACAATGCCTTTAAAGGATTGCCAAATTTACAGACACTGTAAGTTTTTGATCAATTTTTTCATGTGCCAGATTGAAAGAAAATGTTATTTATTAGCAAATTCGCAAATTTAATGTATTAGGGAATTTGCTAACAACATTTTTAAAAAAAAAAATGTGGAAATTCAGTGGAGTGAGTAAAAGACAATAGATGTTGTCTCTGCATGTCGACGCATGTACTGAACACAAAGAAAACCTGCAGATAATCAGTTAGTTATTTGACTCTATAGAATGCATGATGAAGTGCCCTGAATGTTTACTCCCAAGGGTGAAAAAAATTACTTCTACTTAATGTTTCTTTTATACATAAAAAAAACATCAGGTACAATGTTTTTAGAGCTTTTTATATTTGAGGAGTAACATGTGAAGTGCTGTAGTAAGTCTTTTATTTACATGTTCAAACTCAAACAAGGATAAAAGTATTTTCCTCACGTTAATGCTCAAATTGTTTTCATGAACATATTGCTTGGATTTAGTACACGTACTTTTGAAACAAGTTTAAATTAATAGGACAAAGAATAAGTGTTTTATTTAAATTTTTAACTTGGAATACATTTGCTCTTCGCTATCTCCATATCCTTCATTCATATCAGGAGGATATGGAGAAAACAAATAGTATTCAATATCAAAGTCCATTAAAGAAGGCAGTACAGTTAAGGTGCGCAATGGAAATATCGCCTAAATTTTGTATTCAAAAATGTATTCATAATCTAGATGGCATCATTTTTTGTTCATAATTTATATCAGATAATTGTAATTATGAATTATAACTACATATCGAGGACGATTATATTTTACATTTAGACTAGTCACCTGATGTGGCAGTCACGTAATCTTGGCAGATTTACTTGCAGTATTGATCGTACATATAAATATCAATAGTGCAAGAGCATAACCAAATTAAATTTCCAAGTTTAGTTAATGAATATTTTCAGCACGCATTGTACTTTCTAAAAAGTGCTGCGATCCTATCTAAATTCTGCAATTTAATTGTTAAAATTTGTTTGTATGACAAAGGTGTATTTCATACTGATTCATGAAATATATAAATTTTGTACATATGGTCCCTGAAACGGTCTACTTTCCTAGACGAACATTGTAGGAACGCTGTGCGAAGGTTAAACGAGCGCTGTATAAACGGAGGAGGAACGCTTAGTGAACGATGTTTGAACGCTAAAAGAATGGTGAAAGAACGCTGTTCGAACGGAGAATGAGCGCAGAGTGAACGGTGATTGAGCGATGTGTGAACGCTTAACGCAACTTGAAGAACAATGTCTGAACGTAGAGCAAAGGCAGAATGCGAACGGAGCTCAAAGCGTGCAAAGTGAACGGCGACCGATGAACGCAAGATGAACGGTTTTTTTAACCTGCCCTCGATCTTTTCCTAACATTGAACTATTATTTTCTATTCTGATATCAATATAAATAACAATAAATAGATAAATAGATAACTCAATAAAACTATTTTTCAGCACATACGTATGATGTTTAGATTTAACAACTTGATAACTCGACTTTTAGTGCTGTAAAACATGTACAATTGCTATCAAACAAGTGAAGTATAAAAGATAAAATTAATCTATACCTCAGGCCTTTGCGATTGGATCGAGTAAAAACATTAAGGTCAATTTTGGAATTGGTTTCAGAATATCTCGAGAAGTATACGGAATAAAGGAGTGAACTTTAGAAGTAAAGGAGATTGTTTATATATAAATAGTTTAAATTAGAAAGTAAAATTGTTAAGCATTTGATGTTAAAGAAATTTTTGACTGAAGTAGGTAGTCTATGAAAAGGGTTCCGAAACTTAATTTTTTGAACAACTCAACTCTCTTTTAAGCGATATACATTCCAAATGTGCTTATTCTTTTAACTAATAAAATAATATTAATTTTAAAAGAGAACACAACTACTTATAAAATGAATTTAATACCATGGTTGTAGCAACCTTCAATATTTGTCCTTGCTAATTAAGGCGATTCTGGGAAAAATAATGAATAAAAAAATTTACAAACATTTACAAAGGTGTGTTGACGTATTCCATGAATAAATTTATACTTTAAAGTCTTATACAATAGTATATCGGAATTAGTTTTAACATGTTTTTGTGCATTATTTAAAAAAAAAGTGTTAGAAATATTATTTTTTGTATGCATGCAGCAATTGAAAAATTAATAAACGTGAATTATTATTCATTCTTTAGCGATTTGTCATACTCTACAGATCTTGCGTGAAATATTTGCACATTGTCCTTATTAAAAATAAAAAAAAAAAATCAGGCCTTTTGCCTACAACTTGTTGTGCCAATCTTGAGGAAAGGGTATAAAACGGGTTATAAATTTCATTGTTTTACAAATTTCATTAAATTTAATGCTATCGTGTTATGTTTATTTTAATTTTTCCTTTTATGTTATTCCTCTAAGATACTCATTTTCTCCTAAGTCCATCTGCTTTCAACATGAATTTCCACTGAAACAGAAAAATATAAACAAACACAAGGAAGATTTGTGAGCTCACCCTACTTTTTTGTTGATAAATACTTTTGTTTCACGGTCCATTGCGTTTCTTGATAATGAATTTCCTCTTCAAATGGCCATGCCTTCTACTTTTGGTACTACTAGTAACACCCATTTTTTGCACATACAAAGGGAAATTTCAGTTGTTTTTTTTTTTTTTTTTTTTTTTTATTTTTGACTGTTCTCTTAGTATGAACACAGGATGAAAATCCACCATTCAGTCGAGCAATGGTTACTGAATGCCCACTGAATGGTGACTGAAAGGTCACATAAAAGACCCTTTCCCGTGACCTTTCATTGATCATTCAGTTACCATTCAGTCGACCGAATGACACATACATTTCAATACCTTTTTAGTTATCATTCAGTTGCAAATTTTTATTGAATAATCGATTTATTCTTTAGCTTAAATTTTAATCTAAATTTTACTTTTTCCTGGTATAATGGAAATAAATTCATCTAATTCCGAATAAAAAATGGAGGAAAAAATAAAATGTAAGAAAACAAGATGTACACCAGGCCGGAATCGAACCCGGGTCTCCTGCTTGATTGTCCGCGACCTTATCAATAAGGCTACAACTTCTTAATGAAAAAATTGGATTTAAAATCAATCAATTTGTAGAATTCGATGGAACAATCAGTTCACTTGTTGTATCGAGGAGCTGCGATGTGTATATATCTTGTATATCTTTTGTATATTCTATGTTAGTTGCGCGGATTTTGGGGACAGCCTGATTAATTACACATCTCCAATCGGGATGATGTGATGACAATTATCAGCGACGGGCACCTGTTCCTGTGTCAGATATTTGAGATCGTTGTAAATTCTCTATCAAGTAACTTAATGAGTAGAATAATTTTAAAAAAGTATTTAAAAAAGCTAAAAATCTACAATATTTAGTTTTTTCTACAAGAGACATGTATAAATGATTTATTGTATTCATGTAAAATCATTTTAAAAAGATCTTTCGAAAGCTAAAATAATTATCCTGAAGTTTTGACAATTAAGAAACGAAATTTATAATATTAGCGTTCTTCCGGAAAATAAATTGTAAATACATGTACATGTAATATAAATTCTGTCTCATGAATCATGACACTAAATACGAGGGTTGATCCAAAAGTTCGTGGAATTTCTTTCTAAAATTTCATAGTGATTTGATGAAAGCAAACTACAGGCATATTCATAATATAGAGTCAAAATGCAAGAATATTGGAAAATTTCACCACTTTCCAATTACCAATAAGTTCACACGAGCTTTCTGAAAATGGATAGTTGTGAAACCCGGGGAAGACTTCGATGTAACGTCATGTTAGATATGTCACCTCACGGTATGGAAGCATCTAGTCCAAATGTCCAATTTGAATATGTAATTCTCCAAAATGCTGCCCTTTTCTCCATTTTTTTTCTCGAGAAAAGCCTGAGTATCCTCTCACACCAATTTATATTCATTTTTCACTCATATTTCATAATACTCCCAATCTATCCATATGATGTTCCAATTTCAGTAGCAATGTCAAGAACAGTATGGCAGCCGACAACGTCCATTAATGCTTTTAATTTGTCTAGGGGGATACACACTTATAACAGAGCCTCCAAAAAGCGACCACACCTTTAATCAACGTCCATGCATTGAAGTTCTATTTTTCTTAAATTTCTCATGCCACTCCAAAACCATTTACTAAATGCATTTTTCCGAAGCCTATATTAGGAATATTTGCGTTTAAGACAGATTGATCCTGGGATTTTCACAAAAAGTACGACTTGACCGAAATTTGGGGTTGTCTAACAACTTAAAGATGCACAATAAATAATCAGCTAATAAACTAAATATCCAGTAAAATCAGTTAAACTCTCTCACAAAGGTTTATAAAAGATCAAGCAATCGTAATGATGACATAATTTTCGTTTTATATACCACATAGGATGGTTTAATTCTCATTTCATGTATTTAGAATTAAAATGATAATACACGCGATAATGTCTCCCCCGGCCTTCCAAACAACCGTTTCTATGGCAACTGCCATAGAGTTACTATCAAGGATATTTAAAATATTTTTAATGGAAAATATTCATCAAATGTCTATATTTTCATTTGTAATTTTCAACCAATTACACCTAAAAATAAATAAAATATAAAGAAATTCCACGAACTTTCGGATCAACCCTCGTATTTCCATGAAAATACACGTATAAGCACTATAGAATGTGTTATACGGCATTTATTGAAATTAAACGGATCATTATTTTTTATCACTTGAAGAGTTTTTTTTTTCTAAATCTAAGTAGAAAATTAAAATTTATTTTGAATTTGTATCATTTATTTTATGAAATTATATTAATTATTTAGACAATTTTTAAGGTACCCGAATTTAATCACGATAAGAAAAAAGACACAATTAAGATTGAATAATAAATCTTTATTCAAAATATGGCTTCATGTTAAGTAAAAATATCTTATTATAAATTAATAAGGCTATTGAAAAAAATCGCTAAATTGAGACTTAAATGTCACTGAAAGTGACGGAAAGGTAACTGAAAGTCGACAGAAAGGTCACCGAATGTCGACGGAAAGGTCACTGAAAGTTGACGAAAAGGTCACTGAAAGTTGAATGAAATGTGACCGCTGAATGGTGACTGAAAGGTACCTGAAAAGTAACTGAAATGTTGGGATGTGACTTAACTGTTCTTCAATACAATGTATTGTAAAAACCGAATGATACCCTCTTTGAAAAAAAAAAAGAAATGATACGTATTTCAATTCTGTACGTTTCCAATGCAGAAGTTCAACATTGTGTCATGTTGTAGTACTTTTTCTTTTGATGTTGGTCATACTTTACATCAGACAGAAAACCTTTGGCTGAATCCCAAGTACTATAACTTCTAGGGGCGGAGCTTAGCCGTACAATAACTTCCAATGTACCGTACAATTACTTCAGGAAGAATTCATTAGTTTTTAAATATTTTTTCTTAAATTTCTGTAAACTTATACGACATATCTAGAGGAAACATGAGAAATCTCACAGAATCTTATCTCTCCTAATGGAACAAAATGTAATTGTACTTGACTGTAGTTAATTAATTACATTTTTGTAACGTTATTATAAATCAATTGCTGACATGTTCAATAAAGCCTGAAATTTAACTCAAGGTAAATGTACTCTTTAATGTAATCGGCCCCATCCCTGAATTACGTGAAAACCATTTTCGAGATCGAGGAATACATGTAAATTTAACAAAAAATATAGTCAATACACAGAATTTTACAAAAAAACATGTATACTTAAATGAAAACAGATAAATTAAATCTGAAAATATTGAAAACACGTGCAGTTCGATGATTTTCTTAAAAGTGCCCGTTTCCTGGGTTCCCTGAGAGACAAGCACACTGATACATGTTCGCATTATATACAAGTATGCATTCAGACTGTTTCACAATCATTATGCATTCCATAATTTTTACACCTGTGGCTACAGTACATTCGGATTTCCATATCCGTAGTAACAGTAATGAAGCAAATCATTTTGCGCTGGACGGATCGAGGTTTCCAATACCTTATGGATTTTTGAAATATTAATACTTCTTAAATTGATCCATCAAATACAATTGCACACTTGTTTAACATCGCTTGACTTTCCAGTGCAAACATCTCCTTCCTACTTTCCGATTTGTTTGAACCGTCTACGACGGACCTAGGACTGTGACGTAATGTCGCGTGCAGTTTGATGTCTAGGGAGTGACTATGCGACGAATGACCATGACACAAGACATTTACAGACACTTTCGTTTGTACAGAATTTATTATAGATAGAGGCGTGGCTGTCTCGTCACTGCGCGACTCGATTGTCACGACTCCAAAGTACTGTTTAACTGGTGTTTATTAGATGTACAAAGACATTAACAAAGCTTTCTTTAGTAAAATAATAAAATTAGAACTCTATCTTGGTAATGGACATGTAAATTGAAAGAGCATTTAAGCAAAACTAATGTTGTAAATTACTTTCTCTGTTAAAATAAGTCATTTGAGATCTATAATGAGGGTTGATAGAAAAAAAATGAGGACACATTTATTGATAGAAAATGTATTGGAGCTTTTAAGAATGACGTGTATCTTGATACATGTACATTTAATGTATTGAGTGAATAAATACATATGTTTAAAACCTTTAAACATGAACTGGAATGGTGATATTTAGTACAAAAAATCACATAAAATTGATTTACAATGTACATGTACTTACTTATGAATGTTCTCTATACATAACGTATATCCATATTAACTAATCATTACCTCTTCTATACCCTTATAGGCAATGTAACTAAAACAAGTCTTCCTTCTATATCCCTTGCACCATGCATAGAGCTATTAATAATGTTTAATTTCTCACTTTAGTATCAATAAGTAACAGACTGGCATGTTGAATTTCTCACCTTAGTATCAATAAGTAACAGACTGGCATGTTGAATTTCTCACCTTAGTATTAATAAGTAATAGACTTGAATGCATTCATATACTGTCTAATGTGTTGTGTTTTATACTTGTAATTTTGGTAAAAATATTTTTATAATTCGCAAGAAACGGCTGCACCTACTTATGGGACACGTGGTGACTGTATTTTCAATGAATCCACTCAAATATAAGAGACAATTTCTCAGAAAATTGTGCTTAAAAATCGTGTGCAGTGCGCAAAATGCAAATGCCTTAATTAAACGTTCTTAGCAATGTACAGAAATAGAGCCAACTAAATGTTATGCAGCTACGTTAAGGTCGCCAAATAGGAATTATGCTTTAAAATATATTCCGAAAAAATTAATATAATATCGATATACTAATGCATATGTATGCATGTATGCATGGGGTCTCAACCTAATTCGGCCAAAGCGACTTCAGGAACATCAGCTGTTTGTTACGTGACATTGTTAAAATTAGACAAAATATGTACAAATATTTAAATCCTAAAGTTCAACGATAAACGGATAATTTTTCAATATGAAATTGATTATGTTTTCTTTTAGATAAATTGCGTAACCCGGAAACTGCTTTGGACAACTTCCCCATGCCCAGGCATTATATAAAATTTACTAGTCTGTTGATAAACTTCGTGGATATACACTATACACATTGAATTAATGTAAATTTACGAAAAAAAATACCTTCAACACCTGCTTACGGTGTGTAAATATCTCAGTTGTTTCGATTCGCAAGAGCATTCTCTAAGCATTAAAAATTTCTAAATCGAGGTAAATTATTGACAAGCAAGTTGATAAAACAAGAATATCAGCCGGTGTAGTTGGTCAGCAGGGAATGCTGACTCCTGTACGGCACCTGCTGCCATCGCTGATGTTTCGGAGGTCCGGGTTTGATCTGCTCCTTTTTTGTATTGATTTAGGAACTTTTACATTGAATCATGTTCGTTATCTACACATCCTTCTCATACCTTTCGGATTCCTTAAACTGCGTACGCAAATAGTGTAATACTTGTATTTAGACACTAGGTAGAAAAAGTTTATGTAAAGATATGCACGTGTTGATGATTTGACTGCTAAGCAACTTATTAAGGACTTACATGAAATCAGAATAAAATAGTTTGTAATCCTTAATTAAGACTTATTTATACTTGCGATTTATGGGATTAATATATTGCAATTTTATCAGTAATTTATCATGGAAATAGCAAAATAATTACGAGCAATTATTATCAGTTATGACTGTTCCTTTTCAACTAACATAAAGGTGTTGCAAATATTTTTCCTGCTATAAACATGTGTAAAATATTCAAATTGCAGATTGTATTTGATAAAATAAATTATGTCAGAAAGGACACATGTAAAAAATAGTGTAAAGATTCAAACATCCGTAAAATATAATATTGAAGCATTTTAAAGTATTTTAACAAAAGTTTAAATATACTTTTGGGGGGTTAATGACATACATTTAATTAAATAGGAAAAGTAGAAAAAGAATTTTTTTTACAAATCAGTACATGAATTGTGAGATCAACGGAAAAAAAAAAATATTTTGTTTCCAAATACATTATAAATCATACGTATAAAAATCAGAAGTTAAAAGATAGCAGCTGAAGTTTTATCTTCAAGCAAAGAAGACAAAATGATATCTTTATCCTCAAGATGTGTTTTTACCAATCATCCCTGACAAAGGGACATTAATTTTACGGGTGCTCCTTTCATTGATGAAAAGTTTTTACATGTTTTTATTCTTTCATCAGGTTAAAGAAATGCATTGCTCTTTTGCCGAAATATCTGCCATTTAATTTGTAAATATTTTTAATTTTGTATTCGGAATCAGAGAAATAGTTTCTATCATTTTCATGTACGTGAAATTGATTGGTCTTTTGACAGAAGAAGAAAATGTAAATGCGTAAAATAAATTTTAAAAAAACATAAGACAATGTTGAATTTCAATTCCCAAGAGAAATTTTCATGACTCACATAGTGCATGTTTGATTACTGTGGTTTCATCAATATTCGTTGAGCACCAATTTTCGTGAAATTCGTTGTTGAGCAGGTCCACGAATTTAAATGTTCATTGAAATACGAAATATGACATTCATTTGTATTGACAATGCCTTTGTCCACGAAATTACGTATCCTCGAAAACGTCTGTTTTACAAAATCCACGAAAATTGATGCCAATGAAAATTGATGAAACGACAGTATGTATCAAACAACTGTGCTCGCCCAAACTCAGTCGCACTGTCAATATATAACTTAAAATGAGACAAAATGGGCAAATTAAATTCAGTATAATTCAGATTAATTTTAAACTGCAATTAACTTAGCTCTCCCAAGTACTTTCAGCTTTTTAATTTAGTTATGAGCTGATTTGACAACCTCATTCCAAGCATGTTAGGCTCCGTCTTTGCTTTAACTTTCTTTCAGTTATTCAAACATTACTTTTTTTTTTCTTGTACTGAATAATTTAATATTAACTTTAGGAGGACATAATATTTTCTCTAAGATGTCTTTTGTTACAAATCGGGTACTAGTTTCATGTAGATCTTATGATCTATATCAACACATTTAGCGGTCAGATATGTAATGAAATGTGTATAGAGATAAAGAACAGCTTTCCAGCTCAAAAGTTCATTAAACATTATAAAATAGAAACAGAGCAACTACAGACCTGCAAAACATCAGTGGTTAGATCAGAAGCCATGGAGAAATAAGCATCCCTTGCCGACCGGTCACACCAGACTTGTGCTTCTTGTCCTAATCAAAAAAAAAAAAAATACAGAGAAATCTCTCTTCTTTTCGGTGTGCAAATAATGGTCTCACAGCTAGTACGAAAAGTCAGTCAGGATTTGACTTAATGATAGATTTCATTTGTTGAAAAGGTCATTTTTTAACTATAAGGCTAACAACGCATTCCAAAATCAAAATAGAATAATATTGGTTTTTTTCAGTTTTAAGCATTTTGCCCTCAGGTATTGACAATATCCAAAAAATAAGACAGAGTTTTATAAGATATCTATCTGAAAGATATTAAAAAGTCATCATGTTTCTAGTATATAGACGATATAGCGTCAAAATCAAACTGATCTGAAAATATTTGGAGGAAATATAGACAAAACATATTCACAAAAACAGATAGCAAGACTCTACGGGCTAAATTTCCACTCAAAAATAATAGAATATAAAGTTTATATATCTTCAAACATCTTAAAGATAGCAAAATCCAAATGTCGAGTTGAATCCCACAGCCAGTGTTTTTTTTTTCTTTTCACGCATAAGATTTTGCATAAATTCTGCTTCATATGAATATAAAAATAGGTCCCTTTTCATGACGATGTTATTAATATTGCAGATCAGTATTTGCTTGCATAGGTTGTGTTGACAAAATGTGTATTTAGATGAGGTTCGCTGATTATCGTGTATTCATTTGAGTTTTTGAAGTTATATCAGTTATTTTCAATATAAATATCATTGCAAACAGCGTGGCATAAAACAATGTGGTCTGTGTCGATGAACATACATTTATTATTCAAAAATCAAACTCATGAGGTTATTATTAAATCATATTAACACAAGACTGGGTCGTGCGGCTTTTACATGTACGTGCAGTATGTAAACATTCGAAGTTCCGAAAATAGTGCGTATATTATTGATTCTTATAAAATCATGGGTTTTGTTTGAATATTATTGTACACCTTTGACAGTGCAGTCCCTGTAAAAAAATTATAGCATTTGTTAACGAACTTTACAAAACCCTTTGATATGTAACACAAGCTTATAAGAAATGATGAATAGTTTCTAGTTTCACTCTCAACTTTAAAAAGAAACACTTATTCGTTTCATCTGCGAAAAAAAACGAAAAACTTGCTTTTCAATAAGTGAAAATAAACTATACATTCCAACTATGGAAACGTAGGATCTTGTTTATTGAGACAGAGGCAGACAAAGTCAAGAATCATATCTCTCCAATGATGTAAAATTGTTGATTATTCATTCGTTGCTCGGAAATGGGCATAAATATGCAACATATTTTAAGGGTACAATGTAATTCTTCATGAAAAGCATGGTACGCAGCATTGTTATAGTTGAAATAAGGAGACATGGCCTTATATATACTGGAAAAGCATACCGTGATGTCACATTAATTTATAACTTTTATTCATTCCTCATTATACCTGAAATTGAAATAATTTGCAACTTTAAACTGCATAAACAACAACAAAACATATCAATACATTTAGAAAAAACGTTGCTAGTAAAATCCCATACAATTGGCTATAAACTAATCACTGATCTCGATAAACTTGTCAATCATGACGTCATTTTGGTACAAATGGCGTATTTCTTCAGCTGTGAGAGTCAGATTAAGGATTTTTTAAACAATGAAAACAGAATGTTTTTTACAGGTTTTAATAGGCCATTAACAGCAACGTATACATGTATTCTTTGTTTAGTGTGATTATTCATTTACTATCAAAAGAATGTAAACTATTTAACCCTCTTACTGCCAGAACAGTTTCTTATTTGTACAGTCGGTTTTTTATTTTGCTTACAAGTATCAGAATGTATTAGATATTCTTTTAATGATAAGCAACATTCTAAAGATAATTTTTGACTAGATTTATAATGATTAAAATTACAAATTACTAAATAACAAACACAGAGTCATTTCAATTCTGATTTAATGTCGTCAGCTCCTTTGCTAGTATTAGGTCAAAGTCATAAAAAAAAATCTGCGTTTTTCTTTTTTTTTTTTTTTTTTTTTTTTGAAAAAGTCAAAATGTAAAAGAGTAAGAAAAATATGAACGTTTTTAATAATTAACAAAACATTTTTTTTAAATTCTTTACGCTTTTAAAAATTACTAAATATCTCACTTGGAGGATAGAATGAGCAGTATAAATTCAACACTATTCTTGCATATTTTGCCTAGGAAATGTCTTATTACGCAAATCAGTCACAGTCTTTGCTTAGAAAAGAGATTTTTTGACAAAATAAATACACGTAACTTTCTTTAAGCTTACAATCAATACGATCTGGGATACAAAAGGTACTAAGATAACTCTTACTACCATTACTTTTCTTAAATAATCAAAAAATAAAGAGAGAAAAGATAATCTACCTCTACATTATTTCCATTCTAGTAGTTGTTGCTGAGATAGGAATTCAAGATAACCATTTTTTTTTAGATTTCAAGTGCATAAAATCAAGAAAATGCAATACATGTATGTGACAAGTAATTTCAAAACTAGAGTGTTCCAAGGAACACATGTATTGCCTGTCTGTAGCTTTATTAAAAATGTTACTAAATCTAAGAGTGATCAGCTATTTAATTGCTAACAGCGTAATATGCATTTTTTCATAGATCAAGCAAGAAAAATAAAGATCCACGGATAGTAAACTGCATTTAGAATCTGACAATCAGAAATACAAATCCCTAACCCCTATACTTGATTTAAGAATCCTTCTAAAGAGACTTCAGTCTGTCTTAACCACAATTGTCAGTCTACCTTTTTCATTTTGGAATACCGATGTATTTTAATTTGAATTTCAGCTTTTGTGGCAACTGTATTTCGTACAGTGTCAAAATATATATTGTCATGAACTCATAAACATGCATAAAAGCTAATTATGAAATCCCCGCTAAATTCAAAAGGGATAAATTAAATTTAATCTTCTGCAATATATTTCGCAAAGTAGGTCGAAGATCAAGGTCAAGTGGTCAAGTGTAAATTTGTTGTTGTTTTTTAAATTATACGACAAACAGTACACGTGTTAAATACATATATGCAAGAAAGATATGGAGATAACGAACAGTATTTAATCGCAAAGTCCATAAAACAATGCAAAATAAAAGCAGAGCAAACACGGACCCCCAAAATGTCAGAGAGGGGATCAGTTGCCATGGAGGAATGAGCATCCCCTGCCGACCGGTCACAACCGCCATGTGCTCCTTGTCATGATCAGGAAATAACGGAAAAATCCGTCGTCATTTCAATGTATAAATAATCTACCAACAATTGGTATGAAAAATGTCAGTCAGCATTTGACTCAAATATAAATTAAATTTGCTGACAAGGTCATTGTATCGACCATAGAACGAAATGATGACTTTAAACGAGACTGTTGATATTCTTGTTTCATCAACTTGCTTGTCAAAAATTCACCTCGTTTTAAAAATTGTTTATACGTAGAGCATGCTCTTGCGTATCGAATCAACTGAGATATATATACTCCGTATGCAGGTGAGGAAGGTATATTGCTGATTAAGTAAGGTAAGTGGAGATAGAAACGATAGAAAAGTAAAAGACATCACGTTTATCACATAGCTTGGTTGTTAGATTCCCATTAGTGTCTTTTTCAAGTGAAATATCCAAGTATATCGTCGATATATCTGAAAGTCGAGTTGAAATGTTTTCTTCTTTTCACGCATAAGATTTTGCATAAATTCTGCTTCATATGAATATAAAAATAAGTCTGCTAATAACGGAGCGCAATTTGTACCCATGGGAATGCCAATAGATTGTTAGAATACCTGGTCTCCAAAAACCACATAGATATTGTCAATCAGAAACTCAATAATCTTCTTGATGTCAACTTCAGAGTAAATATAATAATTTCAAAAAGTAAATCAAGGGTCAAGTTTAAGAAAGCTATGTAAGTGCAAAATATCAAATCCATACCTCCTACAGTTCTTGAGATATAAGGTGTGACAGACGGAGGGACAGCTAGACAGACAGATGCTGGGTAAAGTGATCCCTAGGGTAAAGTCTCTCTGTTCTGCAGGCGACACAAAAAGTATTATAGCAAAAGCAGATTTATCCGAAAAGCGGGGGAAGGGGCTAGCAAACCACACACACACGGTTGTTACAAACAGTTTATTGTTAAAAAGGGGGGATACATAATCTAATAATGTAATCATTTATAACATTTACAAAATCTAACTCTTGTATTGGTTTGTGCAAGAAACTTAATACTTTAAGTTCTAAACGCCAGTGAATTTTTATCTTCGGAACATTCAGTTAATTAGGGAAATTGTTCCATGAAAATGTGCATATAGAATTCATCTTTTTATACCCGTAGAACCGGAAGGGGAGGCTTGAGGGACCGTTTCAACCCAACCCCTCTCCCTAATTTTGTCGATATGTATTAAACTGTGTAAACTGTGTAAAAAATCCTAGTAAGTACATGTAAAGGCTGTACTTTACGTTTGTTTCCCCTCAATGATAACATAAATAACGTTTGTGTGATAACTTCTTAGCTTGATACGTGCGTAGTTTCTATTTGATATTCCTCCCATGAATATAACCACCCACCCCCAAAGAAAAAAGAAACTGAAATTGAAATTGATTCATAAAGAATTTAAACTAAAATGCTCGCAATATGTATTTAATGCAGGTTTTCACGTTTTGTGTGAGTTATTGGTGTGTGAATCACACAGACTTGTCACGTAAGCATATTTCATGAAGCGCTAGGGCGCCTCATGAAAAATATGCCTACGTGCAAGTCTGTGTGATTCAGACACCAATAATCCACACTAAACTTAAAAGCATTCCTTATACATGTATTTACATTTTACATGTTTGGAAGAAAATAAAATATACCTATTATTTGAATTTCTCGTTGCCCTATATCGTAAAATTTTTACTAACGTTGCTGCAACCTCATTTTGACGTCACGTTAACGCACGTTTCTCCAGGTATATTTCTACGCGTGAGTATACATGAAATTGGATTTCAAATCAACTTCACAGTTGGCTTTGTAGAAAAACACAGCAAATGTAAATATATGAAAATATCAACTAAAACTTTAAAGGATTTAAAAATGATAAAATTCATATACTGCATGTCCCTGCTAATGCCACGATATGAAAATAAGTGTAGATTATAATGTTTATTTAGGCAAGTGGCTTACGATGGACCCAATTTTAAAAATCTGCATTCTGCACATGATTGTCAAATTTTGCTAATCCAATTATTCAGGGTATTTTTAAAAACAAGATTCCAAAGCACTTCTAAGGAATATCCTATTTAATTTCAGGAACGTATAGAATAAATGAAAAGCACAGCTTACGAGTATTTGCAGGTAAAAAAAATTGATTTTACAGGGTGGCTTAAGATGTTTCTTCCAGTGGCATAATTAGGCAAAGATAATGTGAATACTTTTCTGACTCAAGCAAAGGGGTCTGGAGCAGCATTAACATCCCAAAGCGGGGGGGGGGGGGGGGGGGGGTGATCAACAGAAATTGACAACAATTAGGAAAGTAAGATTGAGTCCCTGTATGTACAGTGTGTGGATACTGCATGATTGCATATAGTATATACATTGTAGCTCATCCACTGTAATACAGTATATAAAAACTTGAAAATATTAATCCCTCTAACATGTCGTCTCATTACTACTAAAGAAATTGACAAAGTACGAACGCTTTCTGTTGCTCAGAAAAATATCAGAGCCAGGAAATTAGAAGTGTCCCACGGAAACGGATTCATCAATATGTAACAGGCGATTATTGTTTTATTTTTTTCTCCATGATAATCAATAATTTATTGAAGATACATAATTTCAACACATAACCTACTTGCTTTTTATAAATTGATGTGCATAGGTCCTAAGATCCACTTGGAGTACTATTGATTTGAGTTTTTCTTCTATTCCCATTCTTTTTTTTAATTATACCCGCACTTTCTAAAGAAAATTCGGGTAGATTGTTGTTACTCATGTCCATCCGTCCGTCCGTCCGTCTGTCACACTTTTCTTCCCTGAACTCCTCTTACATTTTACACAGTAGCTTAATCATCTTTTGGGAGATGGTTGGTGGTGTCATGTAGATGTGTAGTAAGGTTTCGGAATTTAGATTTTGCCCCGGGGGGTCAAATGGGGGTCGAAAAATGACGTTTTTTATGCAAAAAGCCCCGTCTTCCCTGAACTCCTTCTACATTTTACTCAGCAGCCTAATCATCTTTTGGGAGATGGTTGGTGGTGTCATGTAGATGTGCAGTAAGGTTTTGAAATTTTGATTTTGCCCTGGGGGTTCAAATGGGGGTCAAAAAATGACGTTTTTTTATGCAAAACGCCCCGTCTTCCCTGAACTCCTTCTACATTTTACTCAGCAGCCTAATCCTCTTTTGGGAGATGGTTGGTGGTGTCATGCAGATGTGCAGTAAGGTTTTGGAATTTTGATTTTGCCCTGGGGGTTCAAATGGGGGTCGAAAAATGATGTTTTTTATGCAAAAAGCCCCGTCTTCCCTGAACTCCTTCTACTTTTACTTAGCAGCCTAATCCTCTTTTGGGAGATGGTTGTTGGTGTCATGCAGATGTGCAGTAAGGTTTCGGAATTTCTATTTTGCCCCAAGGGGTCAAATGGGGGTCGAAAAATGATGTTTTTTATGCAAAAAGCCCCATCTTCCCTGAACTCCTTCTACATTTTACTCAGCAGCCTAATCCTCTTTTGGGAGATGGTTGGTGGTGTCAGGTAGATGTGCAGTAAGGTTTCGGAATTCTGATTTTCCCCCAAGGGGTCAAATGGGGGTCGAAAAATGATGTTTTTCATGCGAAAAGCCCCGTCTTCCCTGAACTCCTTCTACATTTTACACAGTAGCCTAATCATCTTTTGGGAGATGGTTGGTGGTGTCAGGTAGATCTGCAGTAAGGTTTCGGAATTTAGATTTTGCCCCGGGGGGTCAAATAGGGGTCAAAAAATGACGTGTTTTATGCAAAAAGCCCCGTCTTCCCTGAACTCCTCTTACATTTTACTCAGCAGCCTAATCACCTTTTGGGAGATGGTTAGTGGTGTCATGTAGATGTGCAGTAAGGTTTCGGAATTTTGATTTTGCCCAAGGTCAAACATATTTATACCTGTTGACAGTTCACAATGAATACACATGTTAAGCATGAAAGCCCTAGCACCTACTGATCAAAATTTAGGCCAAGTTTAAAGTTGGGTATTTTTCTTGTAAAAATGTGTATTCTAGGTCAAGCGATCAGAGGTAAAAATTAATGGTATCCAAATAAAAGGTCTTAATTTTCACAAGAAATAAACCTATAAAATGTAGAAGCCATTTGTATAGCCCATCCCACTTATAACTAAAATATGGGCAAGGTTATAATTTCTGCAGACAAATAGACAGACATAATATAAACACAAGAAACAAAATATGTATAATTAGTCAAATAGAAAAAAATATACTATTTAATTGGAATCACAAAATAGATTGTTATTTCAGGGACAGGGAGTGGGTAGGGAGATTGGA
>PRKT01000068.1:1319006-1362303 GCA_003671525.1 Saccostrea glomerata
TTTTTTTTTTTTGCTTGTTAATTTTTTTAGGTAAGTAAAAAAAAAATTTCTCAGGTTGCCCCCCCCCCCCACTTTCAAAAACGATGCTACGTGCCTGAATTATATAGAATTATTTTGACTTTTTCCTTGGAAAGCCGCCCGCAGGATTGTGTATTTAGAGGCAAACACCTTAGTGCGGGTATTACTGTCTCATGACAGCATCTAGTTAAATTTTGCATCCGACGCAAGGATTTAGATAAGATTTTTTTTTTTAAATAGACATAAATGTTTTCTGATTGATTTCTAATCAGATAAATATTCATAATTTAATATCACTGTTCTGGCCTCCAGATCATTAAGCAATCTTAGACTTAATTCAGAAGTCATGAAAGGGACATCCTTAATTTTAATTGCGTTTCTATGGGAAAAAATACAGTATACGGGTCATACTTTTCATGATTCTTTATTTTCTTGCTAACAAAGATCAATTTGAAGTCTTCTCTTTAAAAATATTATATTTATGAAGTCATATTCATATTTGTCAAGTCCTATGAATAGCACAATACCTATTGTGACATTTTTGACGCCATTAACGCGAGTTTGGCGTCGTCAACACTCACAAATGTAGACTTTAATATATGCATTCGGAATAGGTACAATTTGTATCACTTGAAATAAATAAATTCTTAAGAATAAATGTTTCATTAAAGAACTTAAATCTAAAAAAAATCCAACCTTAGTAAATAAAATACTTTTGATGGGTCATATATGACCCCTGTGGCAGCCAGTGGGTAGAGCCCATATATGACCCCTCTGGCAGTAAACGGTTAAATTATTTTATGTTCAGGTAAGATATATTTTACATCAAGGTGCCTCATTAAATCATTATTTCTCAAGGACATACACTAAATAAATCTTAATCATTTTTTGAATAAAAATAAAGGATATGTTCCTTAAGTTGAAAAGTGCTGCTGCTTTCTTTAAATCGAGAGGGTGGCTTTATAAGTGCACAAAATATTTCGTAAAAGTCAATCATATTTCGACATGGGTCTATTTACTAAAAAATTTTACTATTAAAACGCGAATTCTATTCAAAGCAGCAGCACTTTCCAGAAAGTACAAAGTATGCAGAAACAATTAATAGCTTTAATTTTTAATTTTAACTAGGGTATGCCTTTGCGATATTGAAATTTGATAATGATCTACATTCAGTACACGTAATTATGCATTTATCACGTGACTGTCCATCGATGGGACTAAACTTGAAACAGTGCAGAGTAGGTTATACTATGCTATTTCCATAAGTATATATGTTCTGTGATAATAAAACAGCTGAATTAAAATAAATTCAGTTTTAAAAACAATTCCCGTTTTTGCACTTCTATTTTCCGTTGATTTCTCATAGTAAGCCTTAACATTGCTGAGTAGGGTCATTGTAAATGGATTCTGGACAGTGTCTTTTTACAATAATAAAAAAATAATAAAAATTGATATAAAATGAAAATAAGAAAATCATAATGTAACAAAAACCTACAAAAAGGGTAAAACATCTTTGTGTTTAAGACACAAATGTAGAATAATGTTAATTTCTGATATCCCTAGAAAACTAAAATAAACAAAACAATTCCTGAAACGTTTGTATTTTCCATTATTCTATTCGCGCACTATTCGTTAAGCGTTCGTTTAAAGTTTTGCGTTTAGAGTTCACCATGCACTGGCGTCCAACGTTCACGGAGCGTTCACCGTTTGTTTTCTTAGCATTCAGCTTGCAGCCATGTTCACAGATCGTTCAGTCTTCATTGTCATTTGGAACTCTAATGTGGTAGGACTTTTCTTTGTAAAGGGGAAAAGGTGTGAAAAAAGGGTTTAATTTTTCTTAAAGCATAATCCTATATTTAAGTTATTTTTTTAACAAAAATGTTGTTCGTGGTATTTTCAGTAAGTACAATGCTACATGTACATGATTTTAATTTAAATACGGTATCACACATGTATGGATACGGTGATGTACAATTTTGATATGTCAAGAATCGAAAAGCAAAGAGGTGATAATCCAGGTCACATAATTAACCACCTGCTTATTATCTACAAAACTATTCATTTCTTACATTTTTTTCTCAGTCAATATTGAAATATACGTACATGTTAAAACAATTCACTAGAAAATAAAGCCCTTTTAGGATTCATGCATCTAGAACCAGACCTCTGAACAACTGGAAACAGCGTTTATACGTATCTAAATATCTAAATATGTATCAAAGCCTGCAAAGGAAAGACCAATAATTCATCATTTAAAACAGATATTCAACTGATTCAATTACAGTTTAAACAATGCTCAATTATAAAAGAACCGTTATCCATTGCTTGGAGTGTGACAATCATTTAGGTTACCACAAAGTGTGGAAGCATTCGATTCATTATTGACAGCTGCAAATTAATAGATGTGTCCAATTAAGACTCCATATCCTTTATTGAAAATAGACAACTTTTTAGACGCCATGAAGAAACAAACAATTTCAGGTTTTCAGACTTGGCTTGCGGTCATTGGAAGGTTATGAAAAACCTTGAAGATAAAGACAAGATAGCTTTCATTACATGTACAACACATATGTTCTGCCAATTCAAGATCATGCCATATACAGTATAGCGGGTTTTATTAGCGGGTGTAAAATTTGGCGTTTTGCCTACTCAAAGGTATGGGAATATTTTTGGCGTAATTTATTTTAGCGGACGTAGGGTTTCAGCTCTTTGTAGATAGACACTTAAAAGAATCCTGACTATTTTAGCGATTACAATTTTAGCGGATCATCAGCAAAATGCCAAAAGAAGCCTAAATTAGCACCCCGCTAAAATAACCCGCTATACGGTAACTGTCAATTCCTGTGTAGAAGGATGTCTTCTATATAAATGGATTATTATATTAGAAAACATTTATTTCTTATTAGCTGTCAGGGTTGTCTTTTTTACACTTACGATATAAGCTAATGCACATCAAAACATGACTGTAAATGAAAATGATTTAATTCAAATATGCGTAGCACCTCAAAATTAAATGGAAAGATGAAAAAGGGAGAATATTGTTAGACAAAAAGATTGATGTATGCATATTTTATGTTTTACTATATCACTAACGACAAACAATCGTGCCAATGTCAGTGAGCTGAGAAGATGAGGAGTAAAAATGTTGAAAGCTAGCAATCCTTTTTTTTCTCTTTTTATGTTGAAAACAATTTATTTTGAAACCATCTTACCTAGTTTTTTTTTTTTTTTAAAATATAAATGGTTAGTATACATGAGAAGAAAAACATACTTGTTTTGGTTTTCGACTCGACATTTAGATATATTGACTACGTGCTATCAATTAACAATAATTACTTCCAATAGTATCTGCACAGCTAACTTTTGTGAACAGTTCAATAACATATGAAAAACATTTGGATATTTGTTACGTAGTAACATAGGGCCGTTATCGTTTGGAAACAGTCATTCCTGCTTGTTTGCACTGCTGCAGACGTTAGCTTTGGATTAAGAACATGTTCAAAAATACCATTTTAAGGTTTGAAGGCATATTGTCAAGGTAACACATTCCTAATTCGAGTTTACTGTATCATAGAGAGTCTGGAAAAATTCTGAGACCTTGTGTGCCATAGTTTCTATATAAAAGTTCATTTCAGAGAATGAATTTTAGTTGACATTATGGCTGTCTATGTAGCTTTGTCGGTAAAACTCTTGCTCCGTGTGTTCGAATCACGCCCTTGACTGACCTTATTCGATGGAACACAGATAGCAAGTGTTCCTTTACAAAAGGCTCGGCATTGAATTAAATTGTCCTTCAGAGGAGACCTAAAACATCGAGGTCCCTGTAGGCGTCGGCACGATAAAAATCTTCCCAATGATCATGGATGCCAAAAAGAATTGCTTCGGGAAGGTAAAGAACCATAACCACTGAATGACCCCGAGTTAAAAGTAAAAAAAAAAAAAAAAACAAAATTTGAATCCCTTCTACCGTATATGGTGAGGTCTCTGGAGCTATGAGTAATATTTTTTTTGAACCGGGAGAAAACAACATACACACATCAATCATTTATAGACATTGGGATAAAAGATAAGAAAATTTTACAAACACGTGGAGGCAGACTCTTTGTGATTCCTTTGTCACGTGTTTGTATAAAGCACTTTATTTGAATATTTCATACTTAACATTTTAAAAATATTTCTTTTTTTTTTGTATGGCTGCGGTCTTTTTCCTCTGAAGTCAAGTGTACAATAACTAGAGATACACCGATAGGCGGAGCCAGCGAAAACTGTGCAGTGTAAATAAATAATTGAACACCAAGGCAATTCCATCATTTTAAATTATATGTATATTGAATCTAAATTACAGAGTGAAATGGACTATACAAAGGCAAAATTTCTACAAGTGAAACTAGAGGTACTGTGAGCAATGAGCTCACTAAATAATACCCCCGCCTCACATATGAAGATAATGGCAGAATCCATGTTTTGCTCTGTAAAATCCAAAATATATGTCAGATCAAAGTGTTAAATAGGAGGTCACAATGGCAATATGTTATAAAGAATATGTGAAAGTTTCATTAAATGTCGTTCAGTGGTATGAGAGGAGTTGCGGATAAGAGATGAGTACCCAAAAGAGTAACAGACGGACAAACGGGCATACCGATTATTATATACCCTCCACTCAAGCGATGATATAAAAAAAGTCTTTCAAATTACATGTACAGTGCGTATCCCAAACTACAAAAGAACTCTGCAAATATTCTATCCTCTGCAACAAGAAATCAATTTCTTGACCTGAATCTCATCATATTCTAATATAGCGCTTTAGCATAAAATATCATCTTTGCCGTGTTCTTTGTTCGAGTATAATAAGTGCCGATGTATTTCATCCAAAGATGAAGAGTTATTGACCTGACACAGCATTTTCATGAATGCGACAGCTCTCAAATATGTCAAATGATTAAGGGTATCTTTTTTTCTTGATTTTCGAATAAAACCCGAACTTCCTCCTTAACTTCGATTTTTTTCTTTCTTGATATCCATAGGTTTCCTTGGGAATTTCAAAAACAATCCGGGCTTAACGTAGGTCGCGGGTTTGCTGACGTCATTAAAACTGGATACGCAATTTATATGATTTGGGCGACTTTCTTCTGCACATCTGATTATGACGTCACTGTGAGAAAGGGGAAAAATTCAGTACATTATCTAGCTATAATTTTTGTTGAAATTGGTAGTTTAGAGTAACAGAATTATACATAGAACATGCTGAAATGTTATAAAAAATAATGAAAGCTCATTTTGAATCGAATGACCATTACAGAAAGTATCAGAAAGCGTTTCATCGTGTGCTATCGATCGCATCTTCTCGGGTTTATTCTGAGAGAGCACATGTACTTGTTTCGGAAATAGATTTTAACCCTTGTATCATGTATGATTTATAAATATAAAAATATATAATGTGTATAATTATGAAACAGGTTATCTAACTCCGAATAACAATCGGTACCCCCGCCTTAGAAACGCACTCATTTACACTTTCCGTGGAAATGCACTAACAAACTGTTTATCACCATTGTCTTCTACGATAATTTATCTACACAACTATATATGGCATGCATGTCTTTGTTTTCATTTATCTCCCTAAACAGCGTCAAAAATAAGCTCACCGATGGAAAGTCGAACTCAATTATGAAACGTTTATGTGCTAATCTCGGCCGGGGTAATACTAATGAAACATAAACTAAATTAGATACATTTTTAGCGGCCTTTGACCTCTTATAAATAAACACAGGCACGTAGGATATGACCCCCTCCCTCCTTTCAAATTTTTACTTGCTAACGCCGGGAGTGAGTAAACTTTTCCCCATTTTTGTATTTTAACTCCACCCTATATGCATGTGCATGTTGATTTAATCGAAATATTTACTAATCGGAGGCACTAAATAATTCTATAAATGGTAATCTGAAAAGAGAAGAAGAGTGTGTTTCAAATTAATCGATGACTGCATATGGATGATTCTCTACGCTCTAGTTAGTGATCAAGTGAAGATTCAGTGAGGCAGGCGACGAGAATAAAAACAAATTGCATGAAGCCATCTGTTTTTATGTATCAGTCGAAAACGAAATTCTTGTATTTAAAAAGGGTGTAAGGACATTATATTAATAACATGCAATACGTATTAAAAATCCAAAATAGGACCCCCCTTAAAAAAACACTAAGAGGGTAGAGTCTATACCCTAATTGCCTGTGTAAGTTACGTCATATGCTGTTTTTAGTTACATGTACATTACTACATATTTTATTCGCTGTGTTGCTTTCCATGTTCATTCAGTAAAAAATGTTATATACATTGAAAGTCTAAGAACAAAATAAGATCTGCCTGTAAATGTTGATTACGCAAAATAAAATTAATGTTCAAATGATCGTCCCATTTACTCCTCTAAAAATTCTTTGTACGCTTTTTTTCTATTTCCTTATCCGTATAAGCATAAAATAAAATCAAGTAAAATTTATCTTAGTTATCCGTTGCCTCTTTGTTAACTTAAATAAAAACATTTTCAATATATACACTGAATGCATTAAAGTGTACTTATACTCGGGAGGATATTAAGCGGAAATTGATGCATAAGAAGCTATTGTTGATTTGATAGCCCTTCTGAATTTTCTGAAGAAAAAGGACATATACAAAGTGTGAAAAACATATTTCGGAGGTGGGGGGTGTTAGTAGTCCTTGACTTCTAAATTATCGTCATACCTACGACTTTTCAAACAAACTTAGATCACAGATCTGCGAATTAAACGGGCATGGGGGGTGCCTTTTCTCGAAGGGAATACAAGGTCGCATTTATTTTGCAAATCCATGCATGAAGAAAACAAAACAGACAGAAAAGAAATGGTAAGAAAATACGAAAGCCGGATAGGCTCATTTCTGAGAAGATAAAAAAAATTTAATTCGTTATAACGAGTTAATTATCTCGTTATAACGAGTTAGTATCTCAATATAACGACTTAGTTATCTCGTTATAACGACTTAGTTATCTCGTTATAACGAATTAGTTATCTCGTTATAACGAATTAGTTATCTCGTTATAACGAGTAAGTTATCGTTATAACGAGATAATTATTTCGTTATAACGAGATAATTAATTCGTTATAACGAGATAACTTACTCATTATATCGAGATAACTAAGTCGTTAAAATGAGATTACTAACTCGTTATAACGAGATTATTAACTTGTTATAACGATATAACTATAACTAATTCGTTTTAACGAGTTAAAATACTCGTTATAACAAAATAACTAAATCGTTATAATGAGATAACTAATTCTTTATAATGAGATAACTAAGTCGTTAAAACGAGATAATTAACTCGTTATAACGAGATAACTAGGTCGTTAAAACGAGATACTAAATCGTTATAACGAGATAAGTAATTTGTAATAACGAGATAAAACTAAGTCGTTATAACGAGATAATTAACTCGTTATAACGCGATAATTAACTCCTAATAACGAGATACTAACTCGTTATAACGAGATACTAACTCGTTATAACGAGATACTAACTCGTTATAACGAGATAACTAAGTCGTTAAAACGAGATAATTAACCCTTTATAACGAGTTAAATATTTTTTTTTATCTTATCAGAAATGAGCCTATCGTAAGAAATAAACACATAAAGAAAATATTTAAAAAAAAAAAGAAACCTAAGGACTGATTGTTACGAAAGCCATGAAGGGACACGTCGATTTTTCAAAAAAGTAAAAATTAATTTGAGATATCGAATTACACAATCCATTCCCACGGATTATCAATTCGTTTTCTCGGTTTATAATTCGAGATCTCGAATTACACAATCCGATCCCACGGATTACTAATTCGTTCCCTCGATTTATAATTCGAGGTCTCAAATTACACAATCCGATCCCACGGATTACCGATTCGTTCCCTCGATTTATTATTCGAGATCTTGAATTACACTATCCGATCCCACGGATAAATAATTCGAGATCTCGATTTGTAACATCAGTCGAATGATTTTGGCAATCTGTTCTCGCGAATTTTATTACATTTATATATATATACATGTAATGTTGGATACATTCAAATCCAACTATATTTGAATCAATTAATGCGATTCGTGTATTTCAGCAACCGCGGTCGTTCCTAATCTCTTTTATAACTAATTCAACGTTTATTTATTTAGATAAAAAATAATTACAAAGAAGCCAAACTTACTTTTACTATATAGTACTTTCAATTATTCTAATATGCACGTAAAACAAAACCCAGGACTTTTTTGTATAAATATCAGTACTTGAATATGGAATTGAGTCATGTTCATGTTATTTTCTCATTTTGGACTGTAATATGTAATAAAAGGTATGATGTAAACAATTACAATATTCTATTCATTAAACACGCATTGCCATATCTGATATGTACAGATAGCTGATATTAATGAAATCACGAGAAGGTTTTACATTCCGAGGGAACGAATTGTTTAAACTGAGAGAATGAATTACAATCCGAGATAACAGATTGTGTTATTTGATTGAACGAATTGATAATCTGTGAGAACGAATTGATAATCCATGAGAACGAATTGTGTATTTCGAGATCTCGAATTATAAATCGAGGGAACGAATTGCAAATCTGTGGGAACGGATTGTGTAATTCGAGATCTCAAATTAATTTTTACGTTTTTGAGAAATCGACGTGTCCCTTCATGGCTTTCGTAGATTGTTGGGTTACGCCTTTTACGAGAATTTTTACTAATATTAGACATAATAAGCTTAAAGAGAAAAATGTCTAATACAGGTAACTCTTGATGGCTCGAACTTCGTTCTCTCGAAGTTCTTGATCGCTCGAAGTGAGTCGCCGGTCCCGATTTTTTTCCCTATATAACTAAGCAAATACACTTTTGATTTCTCGAACTCTTGATCTCTCGAAACCCTTGATCTCTCGAAGTCAAAATTCAGTCCCGTTATGTATAATCTATAGTAATTTACCCTTGATACCTCGAAGTGCCTACCTGTGTACGCCAGGGTTATCTAATTGACACATTTACCTGGATTTTTAATTGCCCGAGGCGTTACACGCTTGGCCCGTGTAACGGGATGTTTATTTAGCTGACACCAGTACAACAAGGTGATAATTGATTGATAATCGATCGCCTAATTATAATTTGGAGACGCAGTGAAAATGAGAAATTAATTAAGAGACAAGACACTAATTTTGAGTCAGTGTCAAAGTTTAATAATAAAAATGCAGAATTTTAGCATATCAGTATCAGTTAATTATGACGACTATTGCAGAACAAGTACTTACAGAACTGAGTACTACTGCCGAGCAATCTGGTGAAGGATCCGGTCAGCCCGGGGGGATACCCAGATCGGTAGAAGCTACTCAGAAATCAATTTTACGACAAGTTGCCTCGCAGTGCAGTATTACTGAGCAATCTGGTGAAGGACCCGGTCAGCCCGGGGGGATAGCCAGATCGGTAAATTCCGCACCTAATGCACAGTCTGCATTAGGAGGCAAAGGCGTAAAAAGAAAACTCGACATGAAAAGTATTGACACAAAGTATGAAGCAGTTCTGGCGGTCGAGAGGGGGGAGAAATCAAAATCTCAGATAGCCAAAGATTTCGGCGTACCGCCCAATACACTTTCAACATGGTTGAAAAACAAAGAAAAAATTCTAAATGCCTACCAGGAGTTCAATCCCAAAAGAAAGAACACAAGAACGGGTACATTTAATGACGTTGAATCTGCCACTTTGAAATGGTTCAAAGTTGCCAGAGACCAGAACATTCCCATATCCGGCCCTATGCTAGTTACAAAAGCAGAAGAGTTCGCCAAGAAACTCGATGTAGCAGACTTTAGGGCCTCTAACGGCTGGTTAGAAAGTTTCAAATCCCGGCAAGGGATTACGTTCAAAAGAGTCTGTGGAGAAGAAAAGTCAGTTGACACGCAGTCTGATGATATGTCAGTATGGCAAGAAAAACTGAAACTTCTTCTTACACGCTACCCCCCTCAAGACATTTATAATGCTGATGAAACCGGCATATTTTTCCGCCTGCTGCCTGACAAAACCCTTGAATTCAAGGATGTAGACTGTCATGGCGGCAAGAAAAATAAGGAAAGACTAACCGCTATGGTGTGTGCTAACATGGATGGCACAGACAAGATGCCGCTCCTTGTGATTGGAAAGTCTGCCAATCCTCGCTGCTTCAAGAACGTCCGGTCCCTTCCCGTGGAGTACAACGCCAACAAGAAAGCCTGGATGACCGGAGATATCTTCACTACTTGGGTCAAACAGCTCGACAAGAAGATGAAGAAAAAGAAACTAAAGATTGCCCTTGTCATCGATAACTGCCCGGCCCACCCAAAGATCCCCGCGCTGCAGTCCATAGAGCTGATATTCCTGCTACCCAATACAACCTCCAAGACCCAGCCAATGGACCAGGGAATAAACCAGAATCTAAAGGTCCACTACAGAAAGAGAGTTCTCCTACGCTACATCGCCGCCATCGATAAGAAAGAGACTCCACACATCTCCATCCTAGATGCGCTTCATATGCTGAGCCAAGCTTGGGCATGTGTCACTGTAAAGACCATCTCCAACTGCTTCAAGCATGCTGGTTTCGCCAGCAGTACCACAGCAGACGCCGAGGAAGAAGATGATGACTTTGACATTGACGATAACATCCCCTTGTCCAGATTAAGAGACCATGGCCTGACCCCCGATGTCCTGCAGCAGTTTACCGACATCGACAACGCATTGCAGACATGTGCCGACTAACAGACGATGACATCTTAGAAGAAGTGAAAATGAATCGGGAGCCAGAAGCAGCCCAACCTGTAGACGATAACGACCCCGACGACCGCCCTGCCCCCGTTCATAGCCTTGAAACTGTATCCAGTGCATGTGACATTCTGCTTTCCTACCTTCAAAGCCGTGCCGATAGTAGTGACAATTTGATTAACTTTAACATTATTTGTGATCTTGTGAACAGAGACATTTTCAAGAAGAAAACTGCCCACCAATCGCACATTCCGAACTTTTTCAAGTGATCATGTGTTAGCTAGTGACTATGCCAGTGCTGACTGTATTCATACTTGTGCAACAAACTAAAATGACTGTGCTTTTTTGTGTGATTAAATATTAATGGTTGAATTGACACTTCATTTGAAATATTTATTAAAAACAATTATGTGCTTAAACGCTCAATATATCTGCATGAAAATTGTCTAGTATGTTAAAGCGCTAAAAATCATGTGATTTTTATAACATCGTTCGTTCATATACAATGAATGCATTTTATATCTGATGTTCCTCTTACGTAGAATAAATAAATATTATGACAAAATATATTTTCTCTTTTATTGACAATAAAATAATTATTTTATAGAATTATTATGATACTGTTCATTTGAAAGCAGATAAACATGTACGTGAATTTCCTTTTTCTTAAAATCAGTACACTTTTTTCGCTTTGTATGCCGGATCGATATTCACGACGTCAAGCGTGACGTCGCGATATTTTATGACGTTGTTCTTAAAAATGCTACATTTTTCAATATAAAAGCAATTATCTACAATTAAATTTCGAGGAAATGAACCCGAAGACATATAATTTTTTTCACATAGATTTATTTCAAATCAATACTATTTTTGAATACCAATGGATAAACAAATGCGTCTGCAACATTTAAAAGTTATTGATATTTTTTTAAATTAAAACCTTGCCTGAAAACAAGCCAAAAACGACGCTTTTTCTATACAATTCAATAGAATACCGTTGAAAATGTAACTACAACAATGACATTTTTGGAAATGAATTACACAAAAACGGTGCAGACGAATCTTATAAAATTTTCAGAGAATGGAATTCAATGGTAGAGAAATCATACAGCTAATTTTCATGGTATGTTTTCGAACACTTTTAAAAGCCATGCAAACCCGCGACCTACGTTAAATTACGACGGGATGCTGCAATCCGACGTCCTTTCTTATGAACACACACACGTTAAATGCGTTTATGAAAAATACTGACCGGAAGGATAAACTATCCATGCGGTCACCTGGCAAAAAGTATATTTTCTATTGCAATAATTAAATATCATGCATAATAAGGTGTGATATGACGTTTGATTGGCCATGATACAAGAAAGTTGATAACACCATCTGCTTCGCATTCGTCACCGCCCTTCGCACAAATAAATCAAGATACACCATAATAAATACACAATAACTATAGCTTAAACATAGAATCATCAGGGGCAATCAAATAACCCTATTAGACAAAAGATTTTTCAAAGATCTTTCAAAATTAAAAAAAAAACGTTTAAGTATACACTTTAATACTTACATTTCAACAAAAATAATATAGCTAGTACATGTTACCATATTTTAATGCTCCTGTAATTGAAAATTAATTATCTATAGATTTTTTTCTGCTCTCCTCTTTATTTTTCTGTTAATATGCAAGCAAAAATACATTATCCGTAACCTCTGATGGTTGAAGCTACGAATCCCATTTTTCACATGTCTGTTTCTAGAGATAAGAACTTTTTTTTAATTCCAACATGAATTTTATGCCCTTGGATTTTGACTAAAACTAAATTTCAATCTTGACCTAATTTTGGACCGGTTATGTTCAACTTGGGCTTTTATATTTTACATATGTAAAAAGTAAAACTCGTTATGTACGAGCACAGATATTGCGAATTCAAGGATATAGCGAAGTCATCTCGGATCTCTATTTATATAAATTTAATGAATTTCTTATACGGATATAATAAGTTACGAACATAGCGAATTTATTTCATACGTTCCAGTGACTTTGTTATAACTGAGTCTAGCTGTATCATGTGACAATACTTTGAAATGAATAGAATAGACATGTCTACGTTTTTTAATTATATTTTTAGTGCAATGACGTCGCGCACGGTGTTGGTGTCAAAAAGTCAAAAAATGGCGGTGTAAAAACGAATTATGACCCCCATCGACGTCGAAAAATGACCTTTTTGCCCGTAGAAAAAGTGTCACCACCCTAAAAATTTGCAGAACCTACGTGAAGGAAAATGACACCCGTAGAAAAATGACTCCCCGTGGATTAAAGCTAAAATTTTTAGGGTAGCAAAAAAAAAATAGATAAAGAAGGATATTGGCCAAAATGCTCACCAGAGCTAATTGGGAATAAATTGATGATATGTTGATCTCATAACATTATACAATCATAGCTATATTTTAAGGTTAACGCGATGATTCAGAATCTAAAGGAGTGAAAGATTAATCGAGCCTAAAGGGTTATGTAAACATTGCTTTTCGATGGTGGAAATCATCGAACTGACAGAAATAATCAGCAGTATTATATATTATTATATCCTCCGCTTGAAAAGCGGGAGGGTATATAGTGATCGGGATGTCCGTCTGTTACGCTTTGGGGTATCCATCTCTCATCCGCAACTCCTCTTATATATAAAAATTAAAAAGATGTGTTTGTGAAACAGCTGTGCCCCTGTATGACATCATAACGAAGATTATACTTTTCTTAAATGCAATTTAAATATATTGTTACCCAAAGTAGGGTCTTCTCACAAAAAATACAATTGCAAAAAAAGAGAGCCCTAGCACCACTTGTTCAAAAGTAATGGCTAAGGGTAAATTTTTGAAAGGTAGGTCAAACTCAAAGGTCTAAGAGTCAAAGTTGATGGTTTCTTAAGAAAGGTTTAATGTAACAATGATTACATATGTGAAGTATGAAAACCCTAGCCCTAGCCCTAATCGTTCAAAAGATAAGGCCAAAGTTAAAATTTATTTTCATAAGAACGGAAATCTTCAAGGTCAAAAGGACAAATCTGGTGGTACCCAAAGTAAGGTCTTGTCACAAGGAATACACGTATTAAGTATGAAAGTCATAGCTCCAATAAATAAAAAGTTATGGTCAAGGTTAAAGTTTTTACGGACAAACAGACAGATAGACAGACAGACATACAGACGGACACGAAAAAACTATATACCCCCGAATCTTCGATTACAGGGACATAAATGAATAAAGAAATGGTCTTCACTTTTCATATCTTGATACAGTATAAAGAAGACGTTAAAAAATGAAAATGTTTGTTCTGATTTTCATATTAAATTTTCTGAAAAATATTCTCAGAACTAACCTGAGTAAAAGGGTGGAGTAAAACTAGAATTAAGAAAAATAATGAATACAGTGTGCTAAATCAAAAGGTTATGTCTACATGTATAGTTTTTGCATTAGAATGTATATTTTACACTAGCCCCTAGCTTTAAAGAACATATTTTTAGGTATTTTACCCACCCCACCACCTTAATTATTTAGGAGGAAGTCAATTATCAACACATTTTAAAGCAACAGAAAAAAACTACCTTACCTTTATTTTCTATAAGGAGGGACTTAAAATAAGCTAAAAATAATCTATTATACCACTAATTCTCAACTGTTAGTTTGCCACAATACTTTCAAGTATACCCCCACCAACATTTAAAGTATGCTTTAATCATGGCGAAGTACATTATGATATGATAGTACTTGTGTGAAGGCTTAACTTCATTTCAATATTTTATCGAGAGCCTCTCTCAGTATTATTGAAAGGTATAGAGTTTAATTTATATTTTTGCTTTTCATTTATTTATTTATTTGATTTAACGTAATGTTCTTTTTTGGGGAAGGGGGGATACAAATTTGATCCTCTTTCATTGTGAAATAGAATTAATTCGAACAAATTACTTCTTTGTACGCACCGATATTAATTCGTCTGCTACAAATTTCTACTTCTTCCAAACAATTTTTTTTATGAAACAACGTTTCAATGGAGTCAATAAAGAAAATAAATAGATTCGTAAATTTCACCTTCAGCGTGCGTTTGATCCATTTACATGTGTCATCTTTGATTTTCTAGGTTTGCTCCTTTATGAGAGAAATGAAGATTAATTGACTGATTGTTAACTGCTTGAAACTAATATGTCAATATTTCGGCAGAGAAAAATGAGGAACTTTCACTACTGGCTTCTAAACCCCTTGTCCGTATGAAAATTCCCTGTCTTTCTTTGTATCCTACAGCTTGTTCATAGTAATCAACGGTATATTTACAGTATGGTACGGTATGCCAGCTCTGTATATACAGTTAATCTCTGCATGCCACTGTATGTATCCCCAGCATGCCACAGTTACATACAGTAGGCCCCGATACGCCTACAGTATGTCACTGTATAGCTACTGTTTCCTACAGACACTTACGGTTAACCCCAGTATATATATGCCCCAGTGCGCCCCTGTATATGTTCATTGAAGCAAAAAGATTGATTGATTGATTGTCTATTGTTTAACGTCCTGCTCGAAAAATTTTCACTTCATATGGAGACGCCACCATTTGCTGGTGGAGAGCTGCAAATTTTATCCTTTACTCGGCACCTAGGGCTATTGAGAGGGATTTTTGTGTCAGCACCTACTGCGACACGGGACCTCGGTTTATACTGTCTCCAAATCCCACTTGCCGCAGTGGGATTCGAACCTGCGACGTAAGAATTAACTCCTTACTTCTTGAGCAGATGTTCTTACGACTGCGCCACGCGGGCGTCGAAGCAAAAAGAAGTATACGCTCCCAGAGCACTGTATGGTTACCTAAGATGTGGGATTATCAATTTAGTACACAGAATTATATACCTGTGAAATTTTTAACAAGATTTGAAGCACGTGGTAGTAATTTTTTTTTTATTTGTGAAGAGACTTATTGAGTTCTGTCATAACTCTAAAATATAACTCTGAAAAATTAAAGCCGCTTTATTCGAAACAGGCACACATTATCTTACACAATAAAAGTACGTCATTTCATAGATAATATATAAAAATAAATTATAAGATTGATTTAATAGTTTATTACAACAATCCTTACATGGAAAACGCAGATCAAAAACTTTATTGACGAACAGTAGTTCCTGACGGAAATTAAGATCTGTTGTGAAGTCAATTTTGAAAAAATAAATTTATTGGTTATATCTAAAAATGAAGATAATTCAAACCCGAGCACTTTTTGCATTTGTAAAAGCCTTAGTCGTATTACATCTTTTAATAAAAATTAAGAAATAATTAATTAAATATGATTCATAGCAATTTTTATATTAATATGCATATTTAAAGAATAAAGAGAAATCATATATTTTAAAAGATTCTTTTAAAGGAGATAAAATAGGTATAAATGTACTTTGTTGTGAAAAAATTCTCTGGTTTGTTCTTCATGAGGTATACATGTAAGCGATAAAGAAGATGGGTGCATTTGGCGGGTAATCTGCAGGAATCATTTGTACGAAACATTTATGGTTTAAATGTCCATGATTTGGTTGGCTGAACATACCTGGTCAGATTTTACAAACACGTCCATGGCTTTTTTTTCATTTAGTTTGAAAGACATTGTGAAATTGTAACATTTATGTCCATTTTTTTCTAGGGGGTACTATAACATAGTAATATTTCACAAAAAATAAAACCCAAAATATTTAATGCATAGATGCATGATACATGTGCATGTACATTATAAAATAGAAGATTAGAATTGATTTCGCTTGAGAACCAAACTGAACCAAATTGTATCTAGTTCAAAATTTTAATACATCATTACATAAAACGAAACTGACAAAATAAATGGTTGGTTGCCTGAATAAAAAAATTTAACGCCCCATGCCAGGCTCAAACCAAAAACAAGTTATTTTTCAGCAAATCAAAGCTCAATTTCTAGAATATTTTCCGTTCCTGTTGCACAGGAACCCGATAAAAAAAATGTTAAAATTTCATGTGACATGTCAATAAAATTTTCACTTTTCAATTACGCCCAGGTTCCTGCCGAATGCCAATCAAAAGCGCCTCGTTCTTTGATTTTTCGAAGGTGATTTCACGCGATATAAACATAGGATTATTTTTTGTGTGACTTAACAATTTTTTTACTATCTTTTAAAAGAAAAAGACTTGGGGATATAATTTGACGAATGTTTAAACAATTTATGGACAATTAATTTTCGACAAGAAAAACGAATATATATTTTTAGCGATTAGAATCGGACCAAGCAGCTTTAATAAATCATTGCTTCAGAAAGTATTTATGTATCTATTTTTCATAAATTATTTAATTATTTTTTAAAAGTAATTTATGAATTAATCAATTTATTTCCATTATTTTTTGTTAACACCTGTTTAATCCATGAAGTACTTGGAGTGACTTTTAATTTTTAAAATAAATTGGTTTTAAAAGCCAGAAGTGTTTATTACCCCTACGTGCTAAGAAGATCACATCTATTCGAACAAATGCATGAATTACTCGAAGGAAGGACAATTATATATAATATACAGCATTTTTTCCCTTTCACCTGTTATAAATTTTGCATCACTTTAAAGGGGGTCAATTATCAATGTGGGTCAATTTTTTATAGGACTAACATATAAAATAATGACCCTTAGGACTCTTTCTACAAAAAATGATATTTTTTTCAACGGGTGGGGGGGTCATTTTTTTGTCGTTGAAAAATGACACCCGGTCATTATTCGATGGGGGTCATTATTCGTCTTTACAGCGGCATTTGCGCTATTTCCATAATTTTAAAACAATTTACTATATGAAATTATATATCATTCGGCCGGTAATTGTATACTAAATACATTTTGACAAAAATATTGATTAAAAAATTCCAATTATCAAATATATTAATTCGACTATTCAATCAATTACGTCAAAAACGCATGTAGATCGGTAACAGGAGCGTCGCACACGCAAAAAGAAAATGTTGATTATTTCCATGAAACAAACAATACAAGCATAAAATTTAGCAGAAAACTTCAAAATATGATGTAAATAATGTAAAAGTCTTACAGTTGAGATGTTGTTCAATCCGAATGCTGTGAACGCGTTGTTCAAAATGCAAGACAGCGATGTAGATAAGCGTTATCCGAAGAAATATGGAAGAGACATAAAATGTCATCAGTAACTTAAAAAAATAATTTCATGAGCAATTTTGAAATTGCATCTCAATAATCCTTTTTGAGAGTAAGGAAATATAATTTAAATTATACTGATATCTTGTGTCGATATGTATGTTGGATTTCTGATATTAAGCCGATTTATTGCTGGGACATTGACTAAGATGGTGTGTCACAAAGTTTGGAGGTGCAGTGTCGCAAAGTTCTTAAGATTCGTAAAATGGCAAATTTTGTAATGCTGGATGAAAAATTGATGTTGAAAATTATTTCAAATTCTACAAAATGTTGCAATGTTATTAAATAAAAGATCTCTAGACAGAATTTTAACTTGTGGTACCTTAAATTTTAATGATCATTGCCGTGTTACATATTATATGTACTACATGTAGCTATACGTTACAAATGCATTTGACGGCAAAAACGTCACGTCTAAATGCTTTTCTCCAGAAATGACCTACATTTCAAAAATTCATTTTTCTAATTTGACAACAAACAACGTTTAATACAAAATGTGCAAAATCAAAACTTTATTTAGATATCAAAATAAGTTGATTCTATAAAGAAGTGTCTGTTTTAGAGGCTTTTTACAATGTCAACATAATTGTCACACATTGTCCAAAAGTGATAAATCTAATCATAATTTTATAAATATGAAAAGATTGATCATATGTTTGGTCATTGAAAATAGACATATTGAAAATTAAAGGAATTTTATGAAATGTGCATTTTTTCAAAAAGTTATTGGTTTATTCCAAAATAATGTCAATAGAATAGTGACAAAATCCTAACAAAAATTAATAGTCAACATAAATGTCACAGACGTAAAAATTTTGCGTTTTGACGTTATTATAGGTTCAAAGCATAAAATGTAAAGCGTCAAAATATTTTTTTTTCACCAAAACTTACTCTTATTTGCTGAAGATCTGATCTTCAGAATCTTAGCTTTCATAATGTATTTGCATATTTTGGATCAGAGGTTGTGTTCTATATGAAATATTGAAAAAACGCTTCAACTTCATGTCATTTTCAAAGGGATTTCAAGGATCTGAGGAAAATGACGCATTTTATGACGTCATAATGCATTGATTAGATGTGAAATTGCGTCTCGATTAGTAGATACGTGATCACCAACACTCTAAGTGATAAATACTGCATTTGCAACTTAAACTAAGCGGAATTGATTTTTCAGAAATTCTCAGGGCCAAATAAGGCCCAAAGTGGCTCATGCTTTTTGAATAAACCCACAGTAAAGTGTGTTAACTCTATCTTATGCTGGTATTTATAAACTGTGCTATACATGGTGAGTTTACATTGAATAGTCAAATATTGAATAAGAGTTAGGGGTTGTCGGAGGTGAGTACAAATGTATCATATTTTCATCACCAGATGGGATAGGACTTTGAAAGAAAAAAATTATTCAATGCTCAAATCAGCAACATATTTAACATATCTACAATCGTACAATTTACTGAAAACAAAAGAACATGTTCTAGGGCCTACTGATATGGAATATTAAATTGATTTGAATTTATCTCAATAAAATAAAAATGCGATGTTGAACAAGTTTCGTTATTTCTATCTAGTTTTTTTTTTTAATGAGGCAAACCATGCTTATATTTTCTCCCGTAATATGCATGCAAATTGGTTGAAGAGAATTTAATTACACGTGTTTTCAATTACCTGCATAATATAATTTGCGGCATTACTAGGTTTTTATTTTTTCTTCATAAAAATATTAGCAAAAAAATAACGTCAAATAAATTTTCTAGAACTTCACGTAAAATAACATCATTTTGACGTTACCGAAACTGACACCAACACCGTGCGCAACGTCAATATGAGTAAAATTTTTTGACGTCATGATGGTATGGTCGAATATCCAAGTCCCTAAAGATGTATATTGAATTCATATCTTACAGAGCAGTAGAAGACAATCCTTTGCACTGTGACTGCATCTTAGCAGAATTTGTCAGTTTTGCCAAATCAAGAAAATTGACATTGACATCGCCATTGACGTTTGGCAAAGAACCTGAATGTTCAACTCCCGGTGATCTGACAGGAGTGATGATAAAGGATCTCTCATTAAAAGAAATGGGCTGTTATCTCACTACAGCTACTGAAGAAGATCTCACTTCAACTACTAAAGAAGATCTCCCTACAACTACTAAAGAAGATCTCACCACAGCAACAACAACATTACTGGAAACTCCAGGTAAAATAATTGTTTCCTTACTTAAATCCACCATTGATTTTTCTGTTTATTCTCATAGACTTCCGGTAAGAGACACCCTCATGAACTTAACTGAACTTGAAAGGTCGGGAAGGTATTGTAACATCTTTTTTGATAGGGGCGACAAAGACAGTGAAACAAAGAAATAAAATAAACGCTTTTGTGTTACTTACTTTTCTTTAATGTATTCGGTAATATCATTTATGTTTTATGTATAGAACTAGGTGTTAACAAATCTTCATAAATATCCTGCAAGATAAGAATACTGTACATGGTACCAAACAGGTAACTAATGTATGATTACCTAGGAAAATGGCTGAAGAAGGTCCATCCTCAATGAAAATTTAAAAAGGGAACTTGTATAGTCACTGATATCGAAATGTAGTAAGCTTGTCATTAGCTGCAGAACTGTAGCTCTCTGCTTGAGAAAATTCGGACAGATAAAGCAGAGAGCTACAGATCCAAGCGTTGTAAAAACCTTCGATTTACGCCGACGATTTTTCGTCGCTACTTTAGGCATTTATTTCGTGTAGTTTAAGCTTTCTCTGACTTTTAGAATGCTATCCTATAAGAATTCATATATTTAACTCTTATATTTCATACTTTATTTGACTTTTAACGGTCCGACAGAGTCCTGTATATAGTTTTGCAATGTCGGTTTAAAAGAGTACCCTTTCGACGTCCGTGACCACAAACAGCCAATTGTTAGCATTTAGAGGTAAGTAAATTATCAGGAATAGAAGTTTCATGTATGATTTATTATTAAATACAATTTAAAATTAATCTCAAAGCTGTAGAAAGTATAAAATACAAGAAAAAATAACTAGTGAGCGACGAAAAATCGTCGGCGTAAATCGAAGGTTTTTTCAACTCTTGGATCTGTAGCTCTCTGCTTTATCTGTCCGAATTTTCTCAAGCAGAGAGCTACAGTTCTGCAGCTAGCTTGTCATTAGATTTTCTTGGGTTGAGCCTCCAGGCTGAAATTGTTTCTTGGAGGCCACAAATACTTTGTAAAACAAGAAAAGGCATTCTATAGCTTATAATTTAAAAAAAAACTTAGCTTAGAATAAAGAAAACTTAAGTCTAAAATTTAAGGCGGAAAGGTAACATAATTAGCCAGTTGTTTTCGGGTCTGAATTTAAAATTTAAATAAATTCTACATGGCACACCTTGAACTTATCTTGTGTTCGATTGCTTTATTTTTGCAATTTGCTTTGAAAATAGCATGTACAGATGTTAATGTCATTTTTGACTTTGTAAAACACTGCGACGATTTTTTTGTTATTCTTAAACAGTTTTAGAGAGTTCCATTGAATATAATGGTAGGTACAGAATTCTGGATCCGTTCCTAAATAAATGTGCATAACACTGTAGATACACGGTAGATACCTAACAACGGAGTTTGTTAAGTTTTTAAGTGTGCGTTATATACCTGAATCTTGTAAAATATAAAGAACTATTTTTAAAAAGTAAAGGTTTGTCGGTGGAGTTATATGAATTTAAATCACTGGTTATCAATATTATAATATACCTAATGTGTAAAACTCAATTTTACGGTTTATTTTACGCAATCAGATGACGTCGTGATCTGACTTTCCGGATACCGTGGTTTTCTGAATCCGTATCACCTCTCTCTAAATCTGGTGACGTACTGCGCATAAACATGACCTTCTTTTTCTTGCGCCTAAAAAAGTCCCCCTTTACAATGCTTTGTTATATGGATAAATATTATACATTTTGATCTCTTAGTTTTTATTTTGCTATATTAGCTAGTTATACTGCATATGGATTAAATTTATCATTATTACAGTAACTTGATCCGAAGATCCTTGTCACGTCTTGTTGACAGGCGCGGATCATAAGATCAAACTTGACGCTTAGCGTTTCGTTTGATCTCAGATGATCCGTCCTAAGACTCAACGTGAAAAGACGCTTCGGATCAAGTTACCGTTCTTATAAAAAAAATTATTTTGTTCATCGAGTAGTGAATCTATAAAGGTATTAAAGACTTTTTTTATTTAAACAATCAAGTGTGTACTTTGTTTTATCAGATCTTCAATCAATCTTGTTACATACAAAACAACTATATTATTTCTGGATACATTGTGTTGTACGATAGTACATCTAATTAAGATAAGAAACAATTGTAAACAAAAACAATGACTGATTATGCAATATACATTATGTGAGAGCTTAAAATTCAATTTTTTAAAAAAAGGTTAGTGTCAGGTCTATGGTCAATATGCAAAATGAATCTAAAATAAAAGAAAAAAAGAAAAAATATATAATTTATTGAATTAACTTAAAAATTAAAGTTACAAATCAGCAAGCGCGTTTTAAAATGAAAGAATGTTTTTCCTTAATTTATGTTAATTTTATATTATTACTGATCTTTTATTTAAGCAATTCATTTAGATATTTTCTTTTTGTTTAAAGGGGAATTGAAATGAAATAAAAGATAATTATATAAATTAGGTATATGCTGTAGTGCGCGAAATTATGCCTGTTCGATCTATTTGATATGGAGTCTGATCGAAACAGAAACGAAATTCTGTCCTTATTTTGACCGTATAATATCGGTTATTGTCATTTAAAATTGAGTAATACATGTGATATGGTGGTGAATGTTCTGCTTTTGAATACATTTTATGGTAATCAAAATATTATGAAGTTGTCCGTGTATGTCTTACTTTGATTTTACCATGACTATGAACAGCTTGTATCCTATAGTAAAAAAGTTAATCCGAGGATTTTATCTCATTCGAAATAAATATCTTAAACGGTGATTTTCGCCTCTTATCAATGCTTGAGCCTGTTTGGTTAAAATGAATTATCATTTTCATCTGGTGCAACAGGTAAGTAAAACAATAAAATATTAAAAATATGTCAGTGAAAGTCCGAATTTAATTTTATCATGACTGTAAACAGCGTGTGCTACAAAAACATGCGCAGAATTGTACATCCTACAGGAAAAACGTCAATCCGAGGATTTTAACTCATGCAAAATAAATAACTGAACGGTGGTTTTCGCCTCTGATCCATGCTTGAGCCTGATTGGTAAAAATGAATTGTTATTTTCATCCGATGCCACAGGTAAGAAAAAAGATAGAATAGAAATCACAAAAGGTATTTCAAAGGGGAGAGAGATCTGTTATCTCCGATAGACTAAAGGGCAATTTAAGCAATTTAAGCTGATAAATTAAAGAACAAAAAATACCATAACAATCGGAAAATGGAATACAATCTCCGCGTAATCTTAATATAATTTATCAAATAAGTCGTCTATATAAGCGCTCCGATTCGATATACATACCTCTTTCCGTTAAGAAGAAACAACAACAAAAGATACCTCATGGAGTTTGGCTTCCCTGCAGGTAGTAGATATATTTTACAAATCTTTATTGAAAAAATATTATTCTGAAAGTTATGTTCTGATTAAAACATATGAAAGAAAGTTAACAAACCCCTAATGATTTATCAACAAGTGTAATAGTCAGTAAATTATGTATAATATTTTGTTATATCCTGGTTAAGAAATTTTGTGATACACGAAGAATTTAAACAGGTAAGAATTTGATATATTCAATTGTATTGTTAGCCTTGTTCATTCATATTTCAAGAGCGAGTTAGTTATAGAAATTGAAATTAATTAATTTCAATTTGTTTTTCATGGCTTAAACATTCAAATGATTTAAATCACATTTAAATTATCTGCTTTTTAGTTCAGTAACAGTTTTAGCAAATTCATCAAACGTAACATTGGAAAAGTAAAATATTTTGTTTTTCTGCCTTAATAATTTTGTCTCATATAAATAACTTTGCAATATTGACTAGTATATACAAATGCATGGTGTCTCCCATGCGAGCAGTAGCTTTCGTTTTGCATGATTAATTTTGATCAGTTCTAATTTACTTTTTGGATGCAGCATTCATTCTAAAAAGGTTCATGTTTCTTTTTACATATATTAAATTTGCACAGAATAAACTTTTTACCAATATTCAGTGTACCATTCCATTGTGTTACTTTTACCAAAAAATACTCATCTGATATATAATGTATTACGCAAAATGTAATGTTTGCTTTACAAATTTTATTTTATTCTTTGTCAATGGCAATCATATTGTTATTGATAAGAATTTTTTTTTTCAATCGAAAATTCCTTGCCATGTGAGTATTGTTTTTTATTGTCAATATAATGATAAAATGCATCTTTAAAATGTGGATTTTAATTTTGAAAGACGTTCTTGTAGTTGTCAGAAACATTTTTTTTAATTGCAGAGATCATTTAAAAATGCAGAATCATTTTTTTTTCATTGTACCATTTCCTTGTGAGACAATGTTGATTTTAATTTTGTAAGTTGTCTGTAGCTGTCGGAAACGTTTTAACGCATGGATCATTTAAAACTGAAGAATCATTTTTTCATTATCTATAATAAACTTGTATTTTAGACACCATGATCATATATGTTCAGTGCTGTTCTCACATGTGTTTTTTATGTTTTCAGCCATCTTGATTCTCGTGAGGTATGTATACCTTTATCTATACAATATCTAGCCGAACTACACAGTCACTATTCAAAATGTATCCAAAATGGTTCATCAGAAAGATAGTATTTTCAGGGTATATGAACAGTCTAGCTTTTTATGTTATCAAATAACAGATTAAGATGACAACATTATTTTTGTTTATAGGATTTCTTTGAGAAAACGTAATGGTGAGCGGGGTAAAGTTTCAGTGGAGTGAGTATAGTGTCTATGGCTTACTTTTCTTAAAATATGTATCAAATAAATGGGTCATCCATTATATCAAAATTCTATATTCATAAATTGTATTTTATTGTTTGTTGTTTGTCATCCCATTAAAAAAAAACACTCAGATCAACGTCACTAATGTTTCAACGCCTTTTGAAAACAATGAAAGAAGGGACAAAATCAAAGAATTTTTTTGTTTTAAAGTGTTTGTAGAGTGTACATCATTTCAAAATATAGACAGTTGAAGCGCTTTCAGAATAAATGTATAAAACAAAATTCTAGACTAAGATTTTGGTACTACTGATACTGTTAATTAAATAATCCGTTCTTTATCTATTTAATATCCCGCGGAACTACACAATCACTATTCAAAATATACTGAAAGGAAAAAGAAACGCACAAGAACATAATATGGGAAATTTTTTTGACTTTGTGACCGAAAATTATGAAAATTGGTCAGATGTTTATTTTGGTTTCTTTGCACTAAAATCACTTGTCAAAACTACTCAACCATGAAATGTATGGCATCACGTAGGGGAAATGATAAAAAGTAAAAAACACGTGCATGTTAATGATGATGATTTTGTTATAAAATTTTGAACCACCATACTATGCATTAGAGTTATAGACATCGTTTTTGCATATTTGCAGTCAGTATAAATTTCTTGCAATCGTGATATGGCTGACGGAATCTACTGTGAGATTAGTAATTGAATTCAATATTGCATAAGTGAATAAAAAGGCAAAAACATGCTGCTGTACTGATTGTTTTCAACTTTTAAACCAAATAAAAGTGTTTTTTGGTTGTCAGAGAGTGAACTTAAAATGTTTCCAACCAAACATGACGGTGACGTTCGCGCGTACCAACGTCACAACAAGATACGGCTTTTCATCACGCCACCTCGGTTATTGTCAAAAAATTATCACCGAAACTGATATTTATACAGCAGCAAACATACTCACTTTTTTCACCCTAAACTGACAGAAACTTTCCGCTCTAATTTGGGCCATGAGCTTGGCCAGCTTACGTCGATTTTACTCTCAAACGCGCTCGTACGCGTCATTTGCGTAATGTTTTTAGCATGTTCACACTGAAAAAATGTAGAATATTTGTCGATACTTTTTTACAAACATTCACAAGTAACAAACCAGCTGGGTTCTGTATTTTCTATCCTAAATCGAAAATTCGCAGGATTCGATTGAGCGGGGGGATTTGTTGACTTTGGAATAATACAGCTAATCTCAGCCATTAAGACTTCCGGCGGAAGGGTTGACTAATTATGCTATGAAAAAATAAATGCTCTGGTGAACTCAATGCAAAGAAAATCAAGTTTTTTACTTTTGCGAAAGGGAGATTATGAGAATTTTTAGTTTTATTTTTGGGGGGTGTCACCATATTGATATCAATATCTCAGGAACTATCACTCAAAATCGCACAAAATTTTGGTAACTTGTTGATTAAAGATGAATTAAAATGTATGATAAAAATGCTGAAAACATATTTGAAATAATTGTTTTAATTTAACTCGAAAGTTTAATATGCGTTTCTTAATCCTTTCAGTATATATCCACAATGGTTTATCAGAAAGATGGAATTTACAGGGTGGTGGAACAGTCTAGCTTTTTGTGATGTCAAATAACAGATTAAGACGTTATATGACAACATATAATTTGTTTTTAGGATTTATTTGAGAAAAAGTAATGGGTGAGCAAGGTAAAATTTAAGTGGAGTGAGTATAGTGTCTAAGGCTTACTTTTCTTGAAATATGTATCAAATAAATGGGTTATCCATTATATCATAATAATATATTCATAATAAATAGAAAAATGAATATGATGCAAAACTGAATTTCAATTTGATTAAAAAATAATAAAAACCTCTTTTCCATTCAAAAATACGCTGAGGTTAAGATGTAAATAAAAGTTGCTTAGAGATTTTCTTCTTCCTTTAATCTAGGGAAATGGTGAGGGACAGACTTGTTCGTTTGCTTTATTCTACCAAGGAACAGGACATAGAAACATATTAGGTATTTTATAAACCTTTTTAATCATTTTTACTAATGTTTAATTTGTTAATTTTACGAGGATTTGTTTCAAATATATCTATTTTTGCCAAGGGTATTTGTCTCTCTTCTCAGCTGAAATTACATATTGTATAGAATCCTGAATGCCATTTGGAAATATGTGTACAAATTAGATGATATCATGAAACGAACAAAAATACTTTAATTTTTCTTACCATAATATGTCCCGTCTCAGCTTTAAAAAAATAAATTTATGCTTAAATCTAGAAAATTGGTGAGGGACAGACTTGTTAATTTGCCGTACTCTAACGATGAACGGAATTTAGAAACACATCAGGTATATTGTAAACCTTTTTCTTGCATGTTTTTTTGGTTAAATTTATGAGGAGTTGTTTCAAATGCATCTAATTTTACCAAGGGTCTTTGCCTTTCTTCTCTGCTGAAATTTCATTTTGTATAGAATCCTGAACGCCATTTAGAAATACATGTACAAATATTAGGAAATGGTCAATATCTGACATCATGAAACAAGCGAAAATAATTAAATTCTTCTTACCATAATATGCCCAGCTTTAGCTTTTTAAAAACAGATAATGCTTAAACCTAGGAAATTGGTGAGGGACAGACTTGTTCGTTTGCTTTACTCTACCAGGGACCAGGGCATAGAAACATGTCAGGTACTTTATAAACCTTTTTTGTTCTTTTTTCACTAGTGTTTCATTGGTTGAATTTCCGAGGAGTTTCAGGTATATTTATTTTCGCCAAGGGTCTCTGCCTCTCTTCCCCGCTGAAATGTCCCATTGTATAGAGTTCTTGACGTCATCTGGTAATACATGTATAGATATCAGGCATCATATTTACTTTCAGCTGTGATGAAAGTCAACCGTTTAAGATTGAGGTTCATCTACTAGACATATAAAGTTGTACTTTAGCAGCCCCAAAACACGTCTCAGATTTCCTGACTGGACATTTAATCTACATGTACTTCTGTATAAGGTTTGTTCTTGACGTTATTAAATGCTAGTATGTCTTCTTTGATTAAAAGGTTCAACTTCTTAATTTCAAAATAAAATTTTGTTTAAAAAAAAACCCTTTTATTTAAAGCTTTACCTCTGAGCACCACTGAGTATGCAAAGTTTTATCCTAGACCGTGCGTGAAATACATATGGACGAGTAACAATGGATCAGTGATACATCAATTTATCCTAGGTCATGCGTGATAAAAAATTGAGGAGCACTTCTTGACCAGTGATGCAACATTTTATTCTAGACCGTGCGTAGAAAAATGTGAACGAGTACTACTTGACCAGAGATGCAACATTATATTCTAGCCTATCCTAACCCTAACACTAACCCTAACCCTGAAAACAAAGTTAATGAGTGCTACTTGATGAGTGATGGAACATTTATTCTAGACCATGCGTGAAAAAATAGATGAGTACTACTTGATCGCCGATGCAACATTTTATTCTAGACCATGCGTGAAAAAAATGGATGCACATGAGAAAAACAATGTGTGCTTTAAATCTGTATCCTATCTTCTATCAAAAACTATAAATTACTAGTGTGATTGTCCGGTGTTATCTTTTAAGATTTATTTTCTCTCATTGTATATATTCCATTGCATATTTTTTACTCTTTGTTTTATTTCATTTTATTTAGATCCAATTATACTTCATATTTTGTCAATTTTTATTCTGTAATCTTTAGTTTACTTGTATGTAGTTCATCAAAGTTCTGTAACACCGTCCTTCACACATTTTTAATTTAATTTAAGTCACCCCTATAAGATACAAACTTACGTTCTTCGCAACTGGAATGTTTCAATATTTTTAGAAAACAAGGGCTTTATAAAAAGTTTGCAAAAAGTACGAATATTTGTTATTTTAAATTCAAGACAATCAAGAAACAGGTAACACATAAAAACATGTTAACATATAGACTTTGACGGTGTGTTTTATTTGATAATTTTTCAAAATAGTTATGTTAAATAAATTTAAAATTAATGTTTCGATATCAAAAGGCGCTTTTATCATGGCATAATTCAAAACATTCAAAGTAGAACTTGTAACAAAATTAAACAATATGACAGTGACATGCGCATTTTCCAAAAAGCACTCAATTATACGTGTAAATAAATATCTCAAGACAATAGAAAATAACGATGGACATTTATTTTTTACATATGTATTTTTAGCTCACCTGAGCCAAAGGCTCAAGTGAGCTTTTCTGATAAAAATTTGTCCGTTGTCTGCTGTTGTCGTTGTTGTCGTCGTAAACTTTTTACATTTTCATTTCCTTCTCAAGAACCACTTGGCTAATTTCAACCAAACTTGTCACAAATAAATTATCCTTGTGTAAAGGGGATTTGCATTTGTTCAAATGAAGGACCAAACCCTCTTCAAAGAGGAGATAATTTTGATTTAATAAGAAAAATTAATTGAATCTTTCAAAAAAAAAACCATTCAAATTGTGTGTAGAGCGGGGCTGCAATGACATATCAAAGATTTACATAAGGATATAATGGGAAAATCTGGAAAAATCTTCTTCTCCAGGACCACTTGGCCACGAAAGATGAAACTCATGTGGAAGCATCCTCAGGTAGTGTAGATCCAAGTTTGTTCAAATCATGACCCCCAGGTTTCGGACGGGGCCACATTGGGAGATCAAATGTTTTACATAGAAATATATAGGTTTTTTAAATCTTCTTCACCAGACCCATTGAACCAGGAAAGATGAAACCCATTTTGAAGCATCCTCAGAATATGTAAAATCTAATTGTTCAAATCATGAATCCCAGGGGTAGGGTGTTGCAACAATGGCTGATCAAAGGTTAACATAGAAATATATGGGATATTTTTTTTTCTTCTCCAGGACCATTGGATCAGGAAAGATGAAAGTCATGTGGAAGCATGGTTTATTGATATAGCCACAATTTCTCAAGTAATAAAAATTCTCACACCTTTTCCCCCAACAAGTGAACTTTTCAATACTGACCTGATATGTGTTTTGAACTGGCCTATGTGCTCAGGTGAGCGATGTGACCCTTGGGCCTTTTGCTGTATATATATTTCCATTTTAAGCATCCTTATTATAAAGATATTTAATTGTTAATTTGTACAACTTTTATTCAAACCTATAATGCAATAAAAGCTTTTAGGGGTATCTGGATTTATATTTTTTACAATCTGTCATAACTTGGGAGATTATGCCAGGCAGAAGGCCAGATATGAAAAAGAAGTGCATCTTTGTTTGTAAGGATTTTTATGAAGTTTCGTAATGGAATATATATGGTAGGTCAAATTCCTTTTGGCTCTGTGGAATATTAAAAATATTTAAAACTGACATTTGAATTTGAAGAATTTCTTCCTTAGAAAGGGAAGTATGAGTATAAGTAGGATTGTCACTTAGAATTAAATCCAAGTTCTTTTTAAATACAATTTATATAATGAGCCTTACAAACGAAGAGAATGTTGTTATCTGCTTTGTCGGCAGGGACCAGTACGTACTGATTGATTATTCAATGTACTTAATTTTCTTTTTTCATTTCTGGATTATTCAACACAGAAGGATAGATGGTTTTCATACTGTCCCTCAATCTTTTAATGCTCGACTTTAACATGGATCTAATATATTTACTTCATTTTGACAAGGTGTCAATGTCATTATATAAATTGCATTCTAGAAGAACTTGGATTTAAGGTATTCAATGTATAACGACCATATTTTGTACCTAATAAATGAACGGTCCAATATTTTTAATCATGGTAGCAATTTGAAGATATTATCAAATGAAAATGCTCCACCAAAGGAATTTACAAAATTTTGATTATTGTCCAATTAATATCACTTTGAATTTTACATTGAAGTCTATGGGCAGTGCATGTTTTTATAAGATATTGTAAAAAGCAATTTGAATTTCAAAGAAATCTCTTGGTGAAAATATGCATAAACTCCCTCTTTATTAAAATATAAAATAAAATAAATTATTTACCGCAGAAATTTTGTGAAATCAAAAATTTTCTTCTTTTCATCAAGGGCAGATAACTCTTCAAAAACTGTAAATGTGCAAAATGACCGTCTCCTTACATGTTATCAGTCTTGTGAATTTGGTTTATTTCACTTTTATCGTTTTCTAGCTGTGTGCTTTTAACTAGTTTAAAATTATTTAAAATCAGTCAAAATCCCTTCGTTATACATTGAATACCTTAATTCTACAAGTGGTAATCCTACTTATACTCATACTTCTCTTTCGAAGGAAGATATTCTTCAGAATCACCTGTCAGTTTTGAATACTTTTAATATTCCACAGAGCCAAAATGAATTTGAACTACCTTATATATATTGGATTCCGAAACTTCATAAGAATCCTTACAAACAAAGATACATTGCAGGTTCCAGTAAATGTTCAACCAAGCCTCTTTCGTTACTTCTCACTAAAATATTGACAGAAGTGAAGGAAAAACTTCAAGAGTACTGTACAACTATATATTCAAGAAGTGGTGTGAATCAGATGTGGATACTTAAAAATTCTAAAGAACTTTTGGACAATTTGAAATCACAAGACTTTACAAAAATCAACAGCATAAAAACTTACGACTTTTCAACTTTATACACAACAATTCCGCACGACAAATTAAAATCCAGGCTTTTTGATATCATTGACAGCTGCTTCTTCAACAAAAATGGAACTCGTAAGTTTACTTACCTCGTCATTGGTCATTTGAAAAATTATTTTGTTAAAACAGATTCTGATTGCACACATAAGTACTCTGAAGTTGACATCAAGAAGATGCTTGAGTTTCTGATTGACAATATCTATGTGGTTTTTGGAGACCAGGTATTCCAACAATCTATTGGAATTCCCATGGGTACAAATTGCGCTCCGTTATTAGCAGACTTATTTTTATATTCATATGAAGCAGAATTTATGCAAAATCTTTTGCGTGAAAAGAAGAAAACACTTGCTGTGGCCTTCAACTCGACATTTAGATATATCGACGACGTATTGTCAATTAATAATGATAATTTCCATTCCTACGTCGACACGATATATCCTGGTGAGCTTGAGATAAAAGATACCACAGAGTCCGACACTTCTGCTTCATACTTGGATATTTTACTTGAAAAAGACACTAATGGTAATCTAACAACCAAGCTATATGATAAACGTGATGACTTTAACTTTTCTATCGTCAACTTCCCTTACTTATGCAGCAATATACCTTCATCACCTGCATACGGAGTATTTATATCTCAGTTGATTCGATACGCAAGAGCATGCTCTACGTATGAACAATTTCTTAAACGAGGTAAATTATTGACAAGCAAGTTGATGAAACAAGAATATCAACAGTCTCGTTTAAAGTCATCATTTCGTAAATTCTATGGTCGATACAATGACCTTGTCAGCAAATACAATTTATCATTGAATGAAATGCTGACTGACGTTTTTCATCCCAATTGTTAGTCCATTATTTATACACTAAATTGACGACGGATTTTTTCCGTTATTTCCTGATTATGACAACGGGCGCACGGCGGGTGTGACCGGTCGGCAGGGGATGCTCACTCCTCCATGGCACCTGATCCCACCTCTGATGTTTCGGAGGTCCGTGTTTGCTCTGCTCTTATTTTGTAAACATTGTTTGATGGACGTTGGGATTGAATGCTGTTCGTTATTTCCATGTCCTTCTTTTTTCATATCTTGCCCATTTCATGTTTTCTTGTTATCTTTTTAGGTCACCTGAGTAAACTCAAGTGACCTATTGCTATCCGTTTTTGTCCGTCGTCGTGCGTCGGGAGTTGTGCTTCGTGCGTTAAAATTTGAACATTTTCAGCTTCTTCTCTGCAACCACTGAAGAAATTTACACCAATTTAACATAAAGCATCTATGGGTGAAGGGAAAAAAATATGAATTTCTTTATCCCTGTCCCCCTGCGGCCTGTAGGGTGGGATCAAAATCACTAAAATTAATGCAATCTTTAAAAATCTTCTTCTTTACTCCTGGACTTCAAGCAGTCAAACTGTTTAAATAATTGTAATCAGCATTCAGTCCCCTACCAAAATTGTGAAATTCATGGTCCTTGGGTTCTAGAGATATGGCAGGGCTAAATAAGTATATAGTGAAAATGTATTATTTCTTTGAAAATCTTCTTCTCTGCTCCTGGGTATTTAATAAACTAACTAAGTGCATAGTTATGATTAGCAAGATCTAGAGTGCCTCTACTAAAATTGTGATTTTTTAGGCCCAGGGTCAGGGTTTCAGGTGAAATGACAGGTCTCTATTGATTATATAGTGAAAATACATGAATTCTTTGAAAATCTTCTTCTCTGCTCCTAGGTACATGTATTAAATAAAGTAAGTGCATAGTTATGATTACAAAGAGTGGATAAAATTGTGAATTTTATGGCCCTGGGGTCAGAGGTTCTGGTGTTAGGGCGGGGCTGTATTGATTACATAGTTAAAATACATGCATTCTGTGATATATACATTTGTGGTATCTCTCTATTATATGAACATACAGAGAGAAAATATCTTCAATTCTGTATGAAGTTTGTCCGAGGTCAGAGGTCAATGCATGACCTAATCACACGGCGCAATAATATCTACCGGTACGTAAAATATAAAATGACCTGCTCTACTTGCTTTTTATGTACAAAAATGAACAAAATAAGCAAGTAAAATGATAAATACATTGCAAAAAAGTATTTCAGATTGTTGGTTATCGATTCAACCTGTGTACATAGAGAAAATTAACACGTTAGAGGCCTAGCTTTGTTTACATTTTTTTTTCACTTTTGTCAGCTGCACAGTCTCTAACGGTCATCCTTATTTTTGGGGTAGATTTTCATGATAAACTAATATTTTATCTTTAAAGCCGACTCACGATAAATGTGTAAATCTGCTGAAAAATATCATTGCAATCATCCCATGAACAGCTGCCAAACACCTCGGTGTTTTCGTAGTTCAATGTAAACATGGTAAAGCTGTCGCCAGTGTCTCAGTGTTAATCAGTGATTTACAATAAGTATGCCTTTAGTTACTGACATCGTAGAATGTTTATGATCAAATTGCAAATTAATTGGTTCCGACAAGTGTCTCAATCCATCGGATCCACCTATCCCTGCCCTTTCCGGCGACCGAAATTCCTCAAACTTTCTATCATCAAACTTCGGACGTGTTTCTTGTGTCTTTTCAGCATCGATTATGAATTTTCACGAATAAAAAATATTCCCAGACAACAATCTATTCACTATTACTGATCACAATTAGCGTTTTACGAAATATTTCCTTCGAAATAGATTTCTTAGCCAAATGAATTTGAAGCGTAACCGCCATGCAAGCCGATTTACACCTTGCGTCATTTTTCAAAATCTACGACGGACGGTTAGTGCAATAATTAAATTCGAAAATATTCAATTGACTGTTTCAAATGTATATATAAGTAATAAATAACAAGTTTATAAACTTCATTGGGAATTGAAGTGGGTCGGTACGTGATCAAATCTTCTGAGAAAGCCTTCGGCCTTCACAGGATTTGATCACGTGACCGACCCACTTCAATTCCCATTGGAGTTTATAAACTTGTTATTTATTTCTTAAATAATCTTCTTCTCTGTTCCTATGTATTAAATGAACTAATTAAATGCATAGTTATAATGAGCAAGAGTGCCTCAACCATGATTTTAAATTTTATTTCCCTGGGGTCAGGGGCTCTATTCATTATATACTAATGAAAATTGTTAGATAATTTTCTTCTCTGCTGCTAGTTATTAAATGAATTATCTAAGTGCATAGTTACGATGAGCGAAAATTCCCAAAATTGTGAATTTTATGGCGCCAGTGTTAGGGGTTTTGTTGTGAGGGCGGAGCTCTATTGATTATATTGTGAAAAAGCATTATTTCTTACAAAATCTTCTTCTCTACTTCTGGGTATTTAACAAGCGGCCCATGGGCCTTATAGTTCACATGAGTATCATGTAAGAATTGTCCAACAATTGCATGAATTTGATTTGTGTTTTAAACCAGAGGCCAGAAAATTCACAATTTTGAAAGAGGCACCATTGCTTATCATAACTATGCACTTAGCATGCTTCCCTTGGTTACTTAATACCTAGAGGTACATCAGAGTAACAAATATAAAATTTTCACTTAATAAGTTGTGCACCTATCCCGCAGGAACCACTGACCTTGGGGCCATATCTTTCAAAATTTTGAAATTTTATAAATTTTATTTCATTATGTTATTAATTAATACCAAAATGCATATTTCAAAACATTAAATCGTTTTAAATCTATGTACCAACCCACCCCAAGTACCTGTATACCAGGGGGGTGGAAATTAATCATTTTGAAAGAGGCAGCTTTCTTAGTCATAGATATGTACTAAAGATCATTGGCATAATATCCAGGAGCAAAGGAAAGGATTTTAAAAGAATTCACTATATAGAGCCCAACCCAACATAATAAGCCCTTACTTAGGTGCCCTGAAATTCACAAATGTCAAAAAGAGGCCTAGGGACCACATCACTCACTTGAGAAGCTTTGACCACGCGATTCTTAACCAGATCCCCCTTGTAACACCTATTTCGACCCCAGCGTACCACAAGGGTCGTTATTTGGACAATTCAAATTTCTCTGGAGATGTCTTTTCTTTATTATTACCCTTTACGAGAAAATCCGGCCCTCCATTTTAACAAATCCCCCGCACCCAAGAATGCTTAAGTTGTACCAAGTTTGGTTAAAATTGGCCGAATGGTTCTTAAGAAGAAGTCGAAAATTTGAAAAGTTTACAGACAGATAGCTAGACAGACGGACGGACGGACGACGGACAAAATATAATCAGAAAAGTTCACGTGAGCCTCAGGTGAGCTAAAAACATTGTACATAGTTCATTGGTTTAAACATCAGGTGCAGAAAAGAAGTTTTTTAAAGAATTTTTGCATTTTTACCATACATGTATAATCAGTACAGTCCCACCTTTACACCAGAATCCCCAACCTTGGGACCATGAAATTCATACTTTTGGAAGAGACAGCTTATTCAACAAAACTATGGTCAGTTTAATTCAAATTCAGGATCAGAGAAGAGATTTTTTCAAAGAAATAATTCATCTACACTATATAATCTACTTGTATATGGCCCCGCCCTAGCACTAGAAACCATGACCCTGGGGCCATAAAATTCACAATTTTGGAAGAGGCAATCATTTTCAATTTAGCTATGCATTAGTTTATTTAATACCCATGAGCAGAGAAAAAGAATTTCAGAAAAATTATTCACGTTCACTATATCATCTACATATAGCCTCGCCCTAGCAATATATTCCTGACCATGTGCCCATAAAATTCAAAATTTTGACAACGGCAGTCATTTTCATCTTAGCTTGGTTAATTTACTTCATGGAAGGATATGGAAATAACGAACAGTATTCAATCTCAACGTCCATCAAACAAATATACAAAACAAGAGCAGAGCAAACACGGACCCCCGAAACACCAGAGGCGGGACCAGGCGCCACGGACCGGAGGAGCGAGCACCCCCCGCCGACCGGCCACACCCGCCGTGCGCCCGCTGCCACAATCAGGACACAACGGAAAAAACCCGCGGTCAACTCAGTGCACAAACAACGGACCAACAATTGGTATGAAAAACGCCAGCCAGCACCTCACTCAACGACAAACTGCATCCGCCGACAAGGCCATTGTATCGACCACAGAATTTTCGAAATGATGACCCTAAACGAGACTGTTGATATTCTTGTTTCATCAACTTGCTTGTCAATAATCTACCTCGCCTAAGAAATTGTCCACACGCAGAGCACGCCCCCGCGCACCGAACCAACTGAGACACAAACACTCCGCACGCAGGCGATGAAGGCACATCGCCGCACAAGCAAGGGAAGTTGACGACAGAAAAGCCAAAGTCATCACGCCTTTCACATAGCTTGGCCGCCAGATTACCACCAGTGTCTTTCTCAAGTAAAATATCCAAGTATGGAGCAGAAGTGTCGGACTCTGTGGTATCTTTTATTTCAAGCTCACCAGGATATATCGTGTCGACGTAGGAATGGAAATTATCATTATTAATAGACAATACGTCGTCGATATATCTAAATGTCGAGATGAAGGCCACAGCAAGTGTTTTCTTCTTTTCACGTAAAAGATTTTGCATAAATTCTGCTTCATATGAATATAAAAATAAGTCTGCTAATAACGGAGCGCAATTTGTACCCATGGGAATTCCAATAGATTGTTGGAATACCTGGTCTCCAAAAACCACACAGACACCGTCAACCAGAAACCCAAGCATCCTCCTGATGTCACCCTCAGAGCACCCATGCGTGCAACCAGAATCTGCCTCAACAAAACAATTTTCCAAACGACCAATGACGAGGCAAGCAAACATAGAATTAATGCATTTTTACTATATAATCTATATAGCTCTTTCATGCAGTCATTTGCGCAAGAGTACACTTTTACCAAATATTTTGAATTTAACACCAATTAAACATCTGTCGACCCTACTGGTCTAAAAAGGTGAATTTACGACAATTATCAGGAAAAATGCTCAACATTTTCCGATTTTGAAAGCAATGCATGACTCTGAAAAATGACGCATGACTTGCTTGTATATAATCAAGACGTCCGTGGATATTATACTACATCTGATGACAAAGCATCTAAAGAAACATATTAGCAATCTAAACATTGCTATATTTACCTAAGAAATCAAATGTGCCGATAATTCATATGCACTGATCTATATTTATACCGTAATGTGGCAATTTTAGTGTTACTGAGCTTTAAAAAAGTATAAACTTAGTAAGTAATACTTAGACCGGCCTAGATGGTCAATTTTTTGGAAAATTCACAATTTGGTGACCTTTTACTAAACTTCCATCTACTTGGAAAAAATGCTAGGGCAGAAATACAAAAACTCAAAAACTTTTGAGATGTCCCCCTAAGAAATTAGGATCATGGTTTACAAACATTCGATTTTTTAATCTTAAAACAATAAATGTTACAGTAAAAATTAATTATCAAAAATTTGTTAAAATCTCTAGGGCAGAAATAACTAGACCCGGCCACGTTAAATCAGAGGACATAAAAGATAATTTTTCTCTTTCTCTTTCTTCAACAAAGTTTTTAGATATGTAGATATGAATAGTCCTCTTCTCTATATTTTTAAAAAGGTAACCCGAAATAAATACAATAAATAATACATTTTTTGGTTTACAAAACATGGAGCAAAGACCTTAAAAGTACACTTTTATGACAAAACATTCCCACCTTTTCTAGAAATACTTGAAGTCAAGTATTCAATTCAAGAGCCATATCACAACATGAGTTAAATACTTCAAGTAGCCATGAGCTGTGTAGGATAGCGATTAGCATGCTAATCTTTAAGGTAAGAGAAAGAAAAAGTTTAATCTTTAGCAAGATACTTTGGATTTTTATTGTTAGGGGATTCGAAAACCACGAATACCGTCTTATATTTTAATATAAGAATGATTTTTTTTTCCCGGGATTTTTTTTTTCTCCGAAAAGTTTTGTTTGTTATATTTCATAAATTTCAACAATGAGAACTTAATCAGAATATCTAATTAACAAACTGAAAATGATTTTTAATATTTGTAGCTATATATAGGCATTCCGCACGCCTTGTTCCTTAATCTTCTTTTGAATTAAACTAAAATGCTTTCTTTGTTTGTTATAACTGGAATGAACGGAAGCAGCTGTTGCAGAAAAAATACATAACCTGCGTAAGCGGGTTATGTAATTTTTTTTCTGCAATAGCTGCAACCGTTCATTCCAGTAATAACAAACAAAGAAAGACATTTTATTGTTTATATTTATATCTGTTTAGATTATCATTTTAAGTAGGATTAAAAATTTTAATTATTGTGTTAATGATGCGAACGTCTTTGTACGTTTCATTGATGGAACGGCCACTGATCAAGATATCTGTACAGGAGATATGCCTAATGTAGTGATGAATGCAATGGTGTTTCTTAAGAAATAAAGAAGAAAATATTCAGAGGATGTAAATATACGTCTATATCACAATAGTTATAAATATGCTATTCAGGGTTCATAAACTTTATGCAACAATTCCTCTCATAAAATCAAAATCTTGATCTTTTCATATTATAGACAATTGTTTCTTGAATTAAAAGAAACTCGGAAACGTTTTTATCTTTTGCAAGGTAATTTTCAACAAAATTATATACTTTTAAATACTTTATTTAGACAAGAGGCCAATGGGCCACATCACTCACCTGAGTAACTTATGTGATGCAGTTTTTTACCAGATTCCCCCTCTTGGTATACCTATCATGCCCCACCACCCCCTTCCCTTTTATGATTTTAAAACTTTAGAATCTACACTACCTCAGGATGCTTCCACTTAAGTTTTAGCTTTCCTGGCCCAGTGGTTCTTGAGAAAAAGATTTTTAAAGATTTGTTCTATATATTTCTATGTAAGACTTGGATTCCCTATTATGGTCCCGTCCTACCCTGGGGGGTCTTGATTTTAACAATTTAATATCTACACTTCCCAAGAATGCTTCCACATAAGTTTCAGCTTTCCAGGCCCAATGGTTCTTGAGAAGAAGAATTTTTAAAGATTTGTTCAATATATTTCTATGTAAAACTTGGATTCCCTATTATGGTCCCGCCCTAACCCCAGGGGTCATGATTTTAACAATTTGATATCTACACTACCCAAGAATGCTTCCATATAAGTTTCAGCTTTCCTGGCCCAATGGTTCTTTAGAAGAAGATTTTTTAAGTGACCCCACCCTATTTTTGTCTTTTTTTTTATTATCCCCCCTTTCACTCGTTTTTACAATTTAAATTTCCCTTCACCCAAGCATGCTTTGTACCAAGTTTAGATAAAACTGGCCCATTGGTTCTTGAGTAGAAGTCAAAAATGTGAAAAGTTTACAGACGGACGAACGGACATACAGCTAGACAGACGGATGGACGACGGACAAAATGTGATAAGAAAAGCTCACTTGAGCCTTAGGCACAGGTGAGCTAAAAATCACTCTGATTCTAAACATATGTACTCTGTAAAGGATGCTGGAGTTTCTTATTGGTGTGGTGTAGTCTTTGAATCACTCTGATTCTAAACATATGTACTCTGTAAAGGGTGCTGGAGTTTCTTATTGGTATGGTGTAGTCTATGAATCACTGATCTGATTCTAAATATAAGCACTCTGTAAAGGATGTTGGAGTTTTCTATTGGTATGGTGTTGTCTTTGGATCACTCTGATTCTACTCTGTAAAGGTTGCTGGAGTTTCTTATTTTTATGGTTTAGTCTTTGAATCACTGATCTGATTCTAAACATATGTACTCTGTAAAGAATGCTAGAGTTTCTTATTGGTATGTTGCAGTCTTTGAATCACTCTGATTCTAAACATATGTACTCTGTAAAGGATGCTGGAGTTTCTTATTGGTATGGTGTAGTCTATGATTCACTGATCTGATTCTAAACATATGTACTCTGTAAAGGGTGCTGGAGTTTCTTATTGTATGGTGTAGTCTTTGAATCACTCTGATTCTACTCTGTAAAGGATGCTGGAGTTTCTTATTGGTATGGTGTAGTCTTTGAATCACTGATCTGATTCTAAACATCTGTACTCTGTAGAGGATGCTGGAGTTTCTTATTGGTATGGTGTAGTCTTTGAATCACTCTGATTCTAAACATATGTACTCTGTAAAGGGTGCTGGAGTTTCTTATTGGTGTGGTGTAGTCTTTGAATCACTCTGATTCTAAACATATGTGCTCTGTAAAGGGTGCTGGAGTTTCTTATTGGTGTGGTGCAGTCTTTGAATCACTCTGATTCTAAACATATGTACTCTGTAAAGGGTGCTGGAGTTTCTTATTGGTATGTTGCAGTCTTTGAATCACTCTGATTCTAAACAAATGTACTCTGTAGAGGATGCTGGAGTTTCTTATTGGTATGGTGTAGTCTATGAATCACTGATCTGATTCTAAACATCTGTACTCTGTAAAAGATGCTGGAGTTTCTTATTGGTATGGTGTAGTCTTTGAATCACTGATCTGATTCTAAACATCTGTACTCTGTAAAGGGTGCTGGAGTTTCTTATTGGTGTGGTGTAGTCTTTGAATCACTCTGATTCTAAACATAATTATGTCCTCTGTAAAGGATGCTGGAGTTTCTTATTGGTGTGGTGTAGTCTTTGAATCACTGATCTGATTCTAAACATTTGTATTCTGTAAAGGGTGCTGGAGTTTCTTATTGGTGTGGTGTAGTCTTTGAATCACTCTGATTCTACTCTGTAAAGGTTGCTGGAGTTTCTTATTGGTATGGTTTAGTCTTTGAATCACTGATCTGATTCTAAACATTTGTACTCTGTAAAGAATGCTAGAGTTTCTTATTGGTATGTTGCAGTCTTTGAATCACTCTGATTCTAAACATATGTACTCTGTAAAGGATGCTGGAGTTTCTTATTGGTGTGGTGTAGTCTTTGAATCACTCTGATTCTAAACATATGTACTCTGTAAAGGATGCTGGAGTTTCTTATTGGTGTGGTGTAGTCTATGAATCACTGATCTGATTCTAAACATATGTACTCTGTAAAGGGTGCTGGAGTTTCTTATTGTATGGTGTAGTATTTGAATCACTCTGATTCTAAACATATGTACTCTGTAAAGGATACTGGAGTTTCTTGTTGGTATGGTGCAGTCTTTGAATCACTCTGATTCTACTCTGTAAAGGATGCTGGAGTTTCTTATTGGTGTGGTGTAGTCTTTGAATCACTCTGATTCTAAACATATGTACTCTGTAAAGGATGCTGGAGTTTCTTATTGGTATGGTGTAGTCTTTGAATCACTGATCTGATTCTAAACATCTGTACTCTGTAGAGGATGCTGGAGTTTCTTATTGGTATGGTGTAGTCTTTGAAACACTCTGATTCTAAACATATGTACTCTGTAAAGGGTGCAGGAGTTTCTTATTGGTGTGGTGTAGTCTTTGAATCACTCTGATTCTAAACATCTGTACTCTGTAAAGGGTGCTGGAGTTTCTTATTGTTGTGGTGTAGTCTTTAAATCACTCTGATTCTAAACATATGTACTCTGTAAAGGATGCTGGAGTTTCTTATTGGTATGGTGCAGTCTTTGAATCACTCTGATTCTAAACATCTGTACTCTGTAAAAGATGCTGGAGTTTCTTATTGGTGTGGTGTAGTCTTTAAATCACTCTGATTCTAAACATATGTACTCTGTAAAGGGTGCTGGAGTTTCTTATTGGTATGGTGTAGTCTATGAATCACTGATCTGATTCTAAACATCTGTACTCTGTAAAAGATGCTGGAGTTTCTTAATGGTATGGTGAAGTCCTTGAATCACTGATCTGATTCTAAACATCTGTACTCTGTAAAGGATGCTGGAGTTTCTTATTGGTGTGGTGTAGTCTTTGAATCCCTCTGATTCTGAACATATGTAAATTGTAAAGGGTGCTGGAGTTTCTTATTGGTGTGGTGTAGTCTTTGAATCACTCTGATTCTAAACATATGTACTCTGTAAAGGATGCTGGAGTTTCTTATTGGTGTGGTGTAGTCTTTGAATCACTCTGATTCTAAACATATTTACTCTGTAAAGGATGCTGGAGTTTCTTATTGGTGTGGTGTAGTCTTTGAATCCCTCTGATTCTGAACATATGTACTCTGTAAAGGGTGCTGGAGTTTCTTATTGGTGTGGTGTAGTCTTTGAATCACTGATCTGATTCTAAACATCTGTACTCTGTAAAAGATGCTGCAGTTTCTTATTGGTATGGTGCAGTCTTTGAATCACTCTGATTCTAAACATATGTACTCTGTAAATGATGCTGGAGTTTCTTATTGGTGTGGTGTAGTCTTTGAATCACTCTGATTCTAAACATAATTATGTACTCTGTAAAGGATGCTGGGTTTTTTATTGGTATGGCCTAGTCTTAGGAGATCAAATCTTTCAAACAAAATTTAGGAATTCATTAAACAATACGGGTGCTCATTTTTGCATAGCCTGTTTTTATACTCACAAACAAAATTTATTCAAAACGTTTTAAACAAGAGGAAGAAAACACTTGCTGTGCCCTTTTACTCGACATTTAAATATATCGACTACGTTTTATGAATTAACAATACTTGATCCATTCATAGAAATATGGAGATAACAAATAGTTTTCAAGCCCAAAATTCCATTGAACAGTCAATGCTAAGCTGAGCAAACACGGACCTTGGGGGGGGGGGGGGGGGGGGGGGGGGGGG
>PRKT01000068.1:1377231-1394379 GCA_003671525.1 Saccostrea glomerata
GAAATATATAGGAAAAATCTTTGAAAATCTTCTTCTCAAGAACCACTGTGCCTGAAAAGCTGAAACTTATGTGGAAACATCCTGGGGTAGTGTAGATTCTAAATTGTTCAAATCAAGACCCCCGGGGATTGGGCGGGGCCACAATGGGGAATCAAAGTTTTACATAGAAATATATAGGAAAAATCTTTGTGGATTTCAAATTGTCTAAATTATGATCAGTGGGGTAGGGTGGGGTCACAATATGTATTACAAGGGGTAAATCTAGTAAAGTACAGAATTGTCAAAGCTTCTCAGGTGAGCGATGTGGCCCATGGGCCTCTTGTTTCAATTTATTAGCACAATCATTAAAAAGCACGGTAGAATCTTAAATATGATATATATTTATATTTTCATCATAACATCAGTGCAGTACATGAATAAGCACTCGATCATTTAAAAAGTAAGGCCAAATGTGATAAAATATTATGACTGCTAAAATAATTAAGTTTTTAGTATACATATATTCTGATCTCAGTTAAAAATGAATAGAAAATATTGTGTTACTTAGAAGTAATGCAAATTTGTGAAATGCTTACATGTTGAGGCAAAGAGAGTAATGAATGCTACTTGTAATATTAATGAAATATTCATGAATGAAAGAAACATGAAGTGCTGATATTTAATGTAGAATGATACAGACTCTCATGTTTTAGATAGGATTTGCAGGACCAAATTCACTGAAAGAAAAGAAAAAAAAATTCTATATTTATGTATTTTTATAATGAATTAGCTTTTAATGCTTTTCCCTTGCCAGAATAGGCAAAATCAAACTAGATTGTGAATGTACAATGAAAAATAATAGTGAAGAGATTGTTAATATTGAAACTGCGTCATCTTAACAAAAGTGCATGTGATGAAATATTCCTATTGAAAGAAATCTAAATACACTTTAAAACTGCATTACGCAATCTTAAAATAGCCTCCAATCCAAATTAAAGTAAAGTTTATTCATCCCTTCATATGTCAAAAATAAGACTGAATGTTGAAATTTATTCAAATTTAAAAAAATAAATATGTTTATTGAGATATCATTCTATCAAGCTATTGTTCTGGTTAAGAACTTTGTATATATGTACATAAACATTACACACGCTTTATACTTGTTATATTGTTAAAGAGTTAATAAGGGGTATCCAGTGGTATTCATTGATACAGTGTTTGCATCATCCGAAGGTTTGGTTCATGTACTAAATGCTCTCTGGTGCAAAAATGTTTGCTAAACATCTACAAATATCGCTCCTCAGTATTTGGTATGATGACATGTTTATATGTAAGTTTATTGGGAGCTTCAATTATTTTCCTATTAGTATAAATTGATCATAGCAGCTTTGTTAAGAGACCTTTAAGAAAAAAAATTATGATGTGCATCAAAAGTTTACTGCAAAGTATCAGCAAATTCATGAAATCTGACTTTCAGTTTTTTTTTTCCTGAAGAGGTACAAATGAATGGGACCTAGATACCCCTTGACTTTATTTGTTTATATCACAAAATGTGCAATCTGTTACCATGGTTACCATCATATTTGTTGTATTGGCCATTCTGTTGTCAATTGTAAATACAATGTACAAAACTCAATGTGGTATTATGTACAGTAAAAAAACCAGCATTTATAATTCATTCTTGTTGTTTTTGAGTTGGTTCGCATAACAAGCTACTCCCTGTTGACATAGCCATTTCAGAGCTGTAAAATTTTTCACACATTCATCAAGGTGATCCATACGCCAAATATAATAGTTCTAGCAAAAAATGCTTTGGTTTGAGTGATTGTATAAATTTAAGAGGTAAAAACTGTATAAAATTTCATTCTGTAACATTATTAATGCCTTCATGCTTTTAAAGAAATTTTTGATTGAATATCTGTACGATGTACAATTACTGCGTATGAAATCTTCCCATCTGAAGTTTATTTATAATTGACCTAGAATACTCCCTAACACAAACACCTGCTGCTCTCATTAGCTGCAGCTAGTTGTTGTTGAAAATCTATTTTTAGAATCCAGATTTGCTGTGGGAATCTATAACCTAATTATTCCATAACACTGACCACTTCAGCTAATGTGCTGAAATTCATTACAGAATCCAGTCAAAATAATATGGAAGCCCATTAGTGCCAACCTGTATATATACAGGAAAAGCAATATACATTTTATTTATGAACCGAACATGGATCAGACATATAATATTTAATCTCTTAAGATGCAAAATAAACTGAATATATTAAGGTATGGTGCCGAGATGTATGAAAAACCTCAATTGACTCGAGCGAGTCAACTCGCAGGCCCTTCAGGCCTTTGATTAGTATACTCAGCAACAAAAGGTACAAAAAATATTGAATCATTAGAATGCGAGACAAAAAAGTGATTGAACATTTTACCCAGCATTCAATCTTCCCCGTTTATTTCCAGGCATTTTCTTTTGTTTTCCACAATATGGAAATCACACTGACAAGTCCATATCATGACTCGAACGATCATTAGAGAAATATGAATAAATGATTTCTTTCTCAGATCTGTACTGACAGGTGAACATGACCTGTTAATGGCAGAAGAATCAGTTTTCTGATATCAGCACCAGGTCTGGGAGCCATAAAACTTAGACAAGCTCACTTTTGATTTCAGACTCACTTTAACCAAAGGAATATATATCGGAAAAGTAAGATTGAGATCAAAAGTGAGTTGTCTAAGATTTTTGGCCCCTAGGCCTGGGTACATGTTTATGTTACATCTGATCGCTTTCTGGTAACTGGAATGAAATTTTGTTGCATTTTGTGTTATATTTATTTGGTAACCTTTTCTGTCATGGAGTACGCCTGCACTGGTTTTGTTTCTACCAGGTATTTCTCATGAACATTGGTAATGTAGGGTCTGTCCATACAGGTGAATCCTGAACATGCTAAAATATATGTACCATAATTCACAGTTTGTATAGGGGCTCCACATATAACAGAAAGTGAAGAGTAATGTGGCAGACAATACTTGGAATACATACATACATGTGTATTACTTTCAGCTTTAATAAGCAACACATTCTTCATTTTTCATATCTTTTATAAATTTATAAATAAACATTTCATATTTAAATTTTTGGAGTTTACAATGAAAAAAAAAAGAACTTAAATAATTCATGCATTTATTAAGCTGCTAAATGATTTTTGTTTTGCACCCTTCTTAATTATTACAATCAGACATCTTCACACACAGTGCAGAAGCAAGTACACATGCACTTGGATCTTTCTTCACTCAAAATTTTATTCACAGTTGTGATGATGAAAATTATTCTCTTTGATTTTGAAAGATCTGTTGACATTGCTGACGAATGCTTGGGAATGTCAAAAAGCCTCCGGAAGATAGAGAAAGAAAGGAAATTGTCCAACTTTATGATTAGTTCCATTCAGCCCATGAGTGTTTGGCAGAAACTTAAATTTGACACCATTTTCCTGTACTTCAGGTAAACCTTCAACCCCATAAAAGGTTGTTCCTTGTATGTCAAGGTTTAGGACCATGTCATACTTCCTTCCTGCTCGAATGTCTAAAGGCGGGCTAATATCCAACAAGAAGACTCGCGATTCTCCATTTGTTAATACTGACTGATTGATCACTGAATAAGCTTCACGCTGACCATTTTCTAAAATTTTGAAATCAACTTTATACTGCACTGGGTTTTGATGGCTGGCATAAATGTATACTCCATGTAAACTTATGTTTTTTGAAACACTGAATGTGACCGAGTCAGGGCATTTTTGGGGATAGGATTTACCTGCCAGGGTGGTATGAAATCGATAGAGAATGTGTTTATCCCGGGGTGCCTTGAACCAGTAGGGCAGTGGAACTGTACGTGAGTCGTTCATGTCTATTACCTCGGACATGGACAGGGTACCTGATATGACATTCACAGGGGGACCAGGGGGGTGAGGGGTGGCAGAATTTTCTGGGGGAACAGTCCACTCTACATCTGAATCAGAGTCGCTAGAATCTGGAATAATGACGGTGTTAGTCTGTGACGCTGGTGTACGATGAGCGACCAAGTGCTGGTAAACCTTTATAATATCATCCACATTTAAAACCCTCTGCGCAGCCACCTGGTTGTTAAAAAACTCCACAGACATGTTTGTGTATTTGATTTTCTTGAGAATGTCACCAAGAACAGCCCTCTTGTTTTCTGGGTTGGGATCTTTGGACTGTAGTGCACACTGACACTCAGACCACTGAATGACTGCTGTGTATATAGCCTCCTGGGAGAGGTTGATCTTATTCATGACTAGGAGCTCCAGCACACATTCCCGGGGAAGTTTTATGAAGCCCTTTATGAATTCCCTTGACTCGGACAGGAGGTGAGAGTGGGCGTAGAAGAAATTAAGGGCGTTGCGTTTTGTCCTGTCATTGTTATGATCGTAGGCGTACTTCAAGGCTTTACACACATTCTGTACAGTCAGCTGTTTCTTTGGACCACTGCAAACATAAAGTTCAAGAAATATTTATCAATATCAACTCAAGATATATTGTTCATTATTCACAGGATAATATGTGGCATTCACAGTTTGACTAAAAGCCTTTACAATTACACTTTATTGTACGTGAAACACTTTTACAATGTGGGGAGTTGCCTTAGGCAGACTAGTATTAATGCTTGTTTAACCTTTTATAAATCTTGGTTAATGCTTTAAATTATAGACCTCTACTCAAACTCCAAAGTATCTGACTTTTTTCAGGCGAGGAAAACCTGACACTTTTTAAATGTCAAAATCGTGAAAGCCTTGTAAACCTCTCCATCTTTAAAAACGAAAGTAGACAAGCAGAAACCATTGAATAAGACAACAAAAACCTAGTCAAAAGTAAATCACCATTCAATGTTATACTGCCATGTTTTACGATTATTTACCTGTCATTTGAAGACATTGCTTTTTTGAAATGGTTTCAGACTTTAACAGCAACGTAACTATGAGCTCTTCTCCCGAAAATTTCGACAGAGGAACTTCGAGCGAATATAATCTCGATAACTCGTACATTAAATTAGTCGAATTTTAATAAATGATAGCAAAATGCCCTTTTGTAACATTTTCATGCAAAACTATTTAACTTTATCATTGCTTCTTTTTTATTTTTGCGAAATTTTTAGTTTTACTTAATAAAAAGCTTTTTAAAAAACTTTTACCTAAAAATCTCTTAGGAGAAAAATACACCCAAGACGTTCCGAGTGATGTTTGCGATTACAACCCGAAGGGCTTTATTGACATTAGTAACGATGTCCGAACATCGAAAGTGATAAGCATGACCCGATGACTGACCCATTGCTTGTTTACTGAAGGCAGAGGCAGGCATGGAGGCCTTAAATCGGCAAGTTTTGGAGGGACGTTTGAATAATCTCCCTCCAGAGGAAAAAACAGACGTGGTAGTGTTTGTTAGCTCAACTTTTACAGGTGCGTGCATAATAATACAGGCCTAGATATTCGCATGCAGCTTTTTTTTTCGATGAGTTTTTTTATTTAAATAAATTTAGAAGATGTGTACCGATTTTGCTGAAATTTTGATATCATTTGAATTTTTCTAGTTTGCTTTTTAGTAAGTTTTTTTGTTCTACTTTATTCATGTCCCTTCCCAGATAGCATGACTACGTTGGGACAATGTTGGCCCAATGTAACACACTTTGTTGGGCCGACGTTGGCAGCCAACGTTGGCGCAATGTCTAAGTGCACTGTGGCCCTTTGTTGGCCCAATATGTTGGGGCGATGTTGGGCCAACGTTCTAATGTATTTTTGTAATCGTAGGGCCAACATTAGACCAACATAGTACATGGCATGTTATAGAAGGGCCAATGTTGGGCCAATACCAGTAATGTCATGTTAATATATTATCGCAATACCAACATTATGCCAACATACTTTATAGCATTGCAAGTGAAGGGCCAACGTTGGACCAACAATAAATAGCTACGTAAGAATAGAGGCCAACATTTGGCCAACAATAAACAGCTTACGGAGTAAGTGTAGGGCCAACATTGGGCCAACAATAAATGGCTAGGAAAGTGTAGGGCCTACACTGGTCCAACACGGTGGAAAAATTAAATTGATTACCCAATGCATGACTAACTGTTACATTTGATTTACAAAGAAAAAAAAAATGTCATTTGCGGACAATCAGAGTAAAATACATGTATATTCATGTCATCCACAACATGGTTCGCATTATTCTAGTAAACTCCATTTCATGTGAATTTCGGATTGACATTCAAAATATTCTTTCTTGAATGATATGATTTTTCAGGAATATACTGATAAGAAAATATAAAAAAATCCATGTATTGGCTGTTGATTTTAATCGTTAATGTTTTTTGTATTTTTAAATCTATTATAATTACAATTACATGTCAAGCAATCCTTCATATCATTAATTTAAACAAAGTTTTCATTCGTTTTCTTTTATTTACTCAGTGTCATTTGCACTTTCTCCTCCTTTTTCATTCTCTTTCCTCTTCTCTTCATCTATCCTCTTCCTCTCTTCCCTTTTTTTCCGTCCCCCTTCCCGGTCACTGGCAGAGTGAAACCAATCTTTAACAATGGGACAAATTTCGCTGTCTGTCGCTGCCGCTGTTAGCCTGTTTTTTCGGACAGTCCTTCAAAGTAACAAATTTGTAGACATATATTGATGACATACTTAATTTTATAGGCTTCAAGTTGTTAAGTTTGTGGTCTACTGTTCATTTTGATCAATTAATTTGTACACCTACAACTGAGAGGTGAAAAACAATATTTCCAGTTTTTTACAACTTATACGTTTAAATTTACTAATTAAATAACTAAATAAATAAATAATGGGGGATTCTTTCACCCCTTCAGAATAAAGTAAATAAAATAATTCTTACTGGTTACTATATCCTTGATTCCAATTGATCCGAAAGGCAAGGTCATTGGCAAAAGGTAGGATAAGAGTCTTCTAACAGTGGACTTAACATTTTCTCCTCCAGTTGTGCATAAATTCTTTACCTAAAAGTCAATGCTAACACATTAATTGTGTATATAACTTAAAAGTTTTAAGACAAAACTTTCACCTTAAAATGTTTGATTACCCTTATACTGACCCAGATCTTTTGTGTTTGATTAATGTGCATATGTGTACGATGTCTGTATAAAAAAGGCAGATAGCAAACACTGGACTGGAAAGTTTGACAAAATCAAAGCAAATTATAAAATATACTTACATATATTGTCTAGCGAAGCAGTGTATCCAAATTCCTTTGTTCTCACAAATATAATACGTGTGCACCAAGCTGCTCAAATGCGAAATTGTGAAATGGTTACACGTGCTGACCATCCTGATATATCAGATTTCGCAGTAACAGAGGAAACTGGCCAGTCTCCTGCTGTGAGAAGCAATGATGATGTTGACCTAATTTCTTAAGCAGTGAAATTTGCTCTTATCTCAGAATATGCCCCCCTAAAACCAGCACTTTAGCGCAATTATGTAATAGATGTTCCTAAGATTTTATACAATTCTGTAAATTGTTGATTGAACATTAACTAGTAAAAAACAAACACAAACTAAAAACAAACACAAAAATGAAACCAAACTAAAGAACAAAAAGAGAGAAATAAAAAAAAAAATTTCGTGTACTTGATATTTTCTCCCAACTGCAGTTTTAGCTAGGGTAAATGTAAATTCAATAATGCTTAAATCCCTAGATCATAGACCCCCTCCCCGGCTGGATCAGCCTACCGGCTGGGCTAACACTAAATATTTTCTACATTCTTTTATTTCATATTAACGTTGGGCCAACGTTGGTAAATGTATTATTCCAACGTCAGCATAGAAACTGTAGTAAAGGGCTAATTGCATAGTAGGGCTAATGTTGGGCCAACGTTATATTTTAACTATTTTTTAAACACCATCATTTAGATATATTACATATACGTTGGGCCAACATTGGTCCAGTGTGGTGTGCCCAACATGCAGAAAACTTAATTATAGCATATTCTGCACATGAAGGGTCGTCGTTGGACAATGGTTGTATACCCAATGATTTTGGTCACTATGGATAAGGGCACATTTAAAACGTTGGGCCAACGTTGGTTCAATGCAGCTATTCCCAACGTTAAAAAATACAGGAAAGCTCAGATTTGATTACATAGCGCCATTGTTGGGCCAACATTGTCTTCCCAACTTACATTTGATCAAAATAGAAAAGCACCCTATTGGCATTGGCCCAACGTTGGGCCAACGTTAAGTGCCCAACGCCAACCACCAGCCAACAATACAACCATTTACCAACGTTGGCCCAACATAGTCATGCTATCTGGGTTTATATTAAATGTAATTATATTTACAATATATTTAATTGGGATTTAAAAGTATTAACTACATGTAATTACAGAGGCCTCGCACGTTTTAACTTGCACATATCCTAAATCAATCTTAAATAAAAGAAATCAATTTGACAGTGTACAATGCCTTATTGTATTTTTTATTTAATTTATCAGAATAAATTTCAGAAATAAATAATGAAGCACAAAACTCGCAAATAAATCAGGTTGATTTATTATTTTGCCTGACCCAAATTGTGCATCTATATAATTCACTTAAAATTAATTATCACTAATTTAATTTTAATTAATTCATAACAAATTTCTATACATGAAATGAATTTTATGGACTTTGAGATTGAATACTGTTCGTTATCTCCATATCCTTCTTCAAGAGCATGTATCTGTAATTCATTACATTGTATAATACCATGAGCTATACATGTACATTTTTTAATTTATGTATACGTAGTCTTCTTTCTGCACAAATTTTACGATATAAAAGAAATGTGCATTGAATCCTTTTATTTTATTTTTACAGATATGTCCATAGAAAGAAACTATATAATGAACCAAGTGACCTCTGAACTCAATCAGTATTGTTTGAAGAGAAAACTGGCCTTTCGGGTAATTGAATTTCATTCACAGTTTTTCTTTTCTTTAGATTTAGTTTTTAATTAGGCAGTGCAGATTTTACTGAATTACGGCGTATTCAAGCTTATCTTACGAACTAATATATCGCTGAGATTTTTCCGATCATAGGCGATATAAGATCCCTTAAATTTAATCATGTTCAATCTTCCAACGAAAATCCTCTGGTTTCCTACTTATAATAATTAAAAAATTATATGCCAGTTTGACAACCTGATTTGTATTTATAATATCTGGACATGAGGCGTGTGTGTGAGGGTGTGTGATGTGTGTGTGGGAAAGGGGGGAGGGTGAGGGAAAATATCACGCTGAATTTCATGACGTTATTTGTATTTTTAGTTTCTGGACATGCGGTGGGGGGTGAGGGACGAAGCATCAGTGGACCACACTACGGAGGAGATCGTACTAGATGCTGTCCGCACGGCGAGGGAGGACTCCAAAGGACCATTCTTCCTGGTCAGTTAAGTTTACTCACAATAATAAAACAAGACTCCTTCTTTCTGGTCAGTTAATTAAATAACACTCACAAAACTAAAGCAACAATAAAAAATACATAATTTAAAAAAAAAATAATACAGGGCCCCCTTCTTCCCGGTCAGTGAATTTGATTACACTCACAGATATAAAACAAGCTAGGCTCTCTCTTTTTTTTTTTTTGGTCTGTAAAATAAATTATACTCACAAAAAATTAAAAGACCTTCTTCTTTTTGGTCATTTAATAAAAAAAAATACTCAAAATAATAAAATAATTTAATCCTCTTTCTTCCTGGTAAATTAATCAAAAAAAAACCCCACAGAAATAAAACATTATCATCTCCTTTCTTCACAGTTATTAAAAAGGTATACCTCCAATTTAAAATAAAACAAGATCATCTTCTTTCTGGCCAGATAATTAAAAACTACTCACAAAAATAAAACAACAATATAAAATATATAACTCTCTGGTCAGTCAATACTCACAGCCCTTTCTTTATGCTCCATTGATGAAGTTATTCGCACAAAATAAAACAATGTCGTTTTTTTCTTTTTGTTCAGTTAATAAAATCATAACATTGTTAGCATAAGCTAATAATTTGAATAATAGTTATGTTTATAATAGAGTACGTTGCACAAGGTACTGCACATTACAAAAAGATAAACAAGTTAGTAGTTGGAGAATGACAATACAGTAAAAAGTCATATGCGTTCTTCAGAAATACACGTGACTTTATGCTTCACCATAAATTAATTATTAATTTTAATGTTTTATTTTTTTTAAAGGTGCTTTGAAGGTAAAAAAAAAAGAAGCTTTAAACCAAACAACAATTAATATTTATGCTTTTATTGCATGTTTGTGTACATTTTATATTAACTTAATGTATACATGTCTAAACAGTAGTAAGTTGAATTTGTGCAGCCTTTACAGAAAAAGGTACTGCATGATATCAATAGAATTGAAGCACAGGCACCTGACGTTACTTTTCTTATGATAAAAAAAAATATACCCTTAAAAGCTTACATAATTATTTGGTAAGGGTATAATTTTTTATCATAAGAAAAATAAGTAACGTCAGGTGCCCGTGAATTGAAGTTACAGTAGTTTTCAAGCAACACAAAAAGTGATCGATATCCTAGAAAATCTCATTTACCGGGGAGATAAAAATAGTAGTATATGTGATCTTGTTCCCTTGTATTTCAAAATACATTAGATATTTATTTTTTTTATTAAATAAATACATGTAATGTTAACATTTAACGTTTTCAGTAGTTTCTCGATTTTGATCAGCGATAAGGACAAAATACATAAAATGCTTTGTGCTGGAGCACTGGTGCCGTCAATGGTAATGGAGCTAAATAAAAAAAAATATTTTGTACATGTATTTATTGTAGTTAACTTTTGTTGTTTGATAGTGTTCATTATTAATTGCTTCTTGATTGTTGATATCATCTTTAATAGAAAAATAATCATATTATGATAGTAGTGTATGTGAGTACTAGTATACTGTATATGTGCATGTGAATGATACAATCCGTAATATGCAAGTATTATTAAGCGGCATATGAGTGTGCTAGAATTTTGTTAGCACTGCATGCTGGTTTTACTAATACATGTACTATGTAATTTAGTAATGTGTCATGTATTTTATTTCTCTTAATAGTTGCAAGATTAACAGTGTTTAAATAAATGAAATGACTATGATTATAAACCACGTGTAGAACAAAATATGGGATAGAGTTAAATACTATGTAAGCTTTGAACATGAGAAAGAACTCAAAACTCGTATTTATTTCTTAATAGATATGAGTTTAATTTTAAGTTCATTCTCAAAATTAGACATGTACTGTGACAGTTCAAAAAGGTAAGCAAAACTCCCTCCTTTCTCAGAAATGAGCGGCATTTATAGCTGTATCCCTCTAAATAATTGTGAAAGTTTGGATCTATGGCCCCCTTTGGCTCCGCCTCGGTCAATATTGATATTTTTCTGGTGAATAACAAACCGTATTCAACACCAAAAGAGTCAATTATTGTTGTGCCTAATGTCCAGTTCAAGGGTCCAGAATCTGAGACATCACGTTGACCGTCAAGGTTTCTTACAAATAGAAATCGAATGTTATATAAGTAAATGATCCAACTACGCAGTTAAACAAATATGCAATGCTCTAGTTAGAACAAATGTCGACGAACCTCTTTATTGGACTCATTGAACTTATTCACAATTTTGACCACAGTAACTTGTCGACGATATGTTTTACAAAACACAATTAAGTACAATTAGGTTTATTTTCTTCTTCAATGTTTACAGTGTCTCCTTGGTGATAAGTACGGAAGTCGTCTGCTACCGCATTACGTGGAAGCCACAGAATTCAAGCTTTTACGCAGGATCGCAATGAGGCGTGGATATGACGACATGGTTATGGATGAGTGGTTTGAACGCGATGATAATGCAGAGCCGGCGGTGTACCGCCTGAGGTCAATCAACGAAATTCTCAGTCACTATGACGACAATGAAAACGAGGCTCTCCAATCCAAGGTAAGGATTTAGTTGTCGGTCCTCAGTTACTTAGTGTAGACGATGTCTGGCAGCTCATCTCTTGCCGATATACACCACTTTTTGAACTTTTGCCACCTTAATTCAGGTCATTTATGATCTTTCTGAAGCCAGTTGTGGCTAGATCACACTCTTATCAACAATGAATTTAAGTCATTTCCAGCTTTCCAAATTTAACCATTCAATGTCCATATCAGGTAAACCACATAAAATGACCAACACTACCACTCCCTTAAACTAACCAACCTTAACATTGAGGAATGGTTATGTAACACAACAGAGCCCCTTCTTCAAATGATGGAGCCAGCGTGGCGCAGTGGTTAGAGTCTTTAGATCTGCTCTAGAGTCCCGAAGTAAGGATTCAATCCTTACGTCGCGGGTTCGATCGAATCCCACTGCATGTGGGACGTGGAGACCGGTCCTTCGGATGAGACCGTTTAAACCAAGGTTCCGTGTCCCAGTAGGTGCTGGCACGAAAAAGAACCCTCAAAGGCCCTGAGTGCCGAGCATAGGACAAAATTTGTAGCCCTCCACCGACAAGTGGTGGGGTCTCCATATGAGTGAGAAATTCTCGAAAGGGACGTTGATACAATATGCAATCAATCAAATGATGGATTATTCTAATCATCATATTGACCAATTACAACTAACAAGAGTGAATTATGACAGATACATAAGTGATAAAGACTCTTCTAGTCGACGCACGTAATTGTTGATTTGATAGTTCAAAACACTATCTCGATCTACAGACACTAACTGGATGCAAAGGCCTCGAAAAAACGACTTTTAACATGTTTAATGCCACTACATCATTCAAGACACCGTGGATAACACAATAAACCGCTACAGGTGTTCATTCAATTCACGTTCTCACTTCAACTGTACAGTTAACTCAAGTTAACGTATTAACCATTTTGATGATAGCTATATCTTTACAACACGTGCAAACTCTTACATGCTTGCCCACTGAAGAAAGTCATCACACAATGAATGTTTGTTCTCTGTAGTATGATTTTCATTGGTACTATATCAGTCAAAATTAACTCAAGTTAACGCATTCGACCATCCTGATGATAGATATATGTTCACAACACGTGAAGACTCCTACAAGACATCCATACCCAGTAGTTAGAATGCTTGATCACTGAAATCTCTTCCAGAAAAGTCTCCACTCTGCGAAAGCCTGTAGTATGATTTTCATTGGTATTAAAGCTCTCAAAGCTCTTTCCCCGAATCTTGTTTAATTGGGATGACATGTGTTGAAAACTAAATGATAATCTTTAAAGCTTTCGCTGTTCTGATTCTCACCAGGATAGGGAGAAGTGGAACCAGATACAGGACAAACTTCTTGTGATGTTCCGAGCCGCAGCAGAGGAGGCGTACACTGATCGTCTGATCTCTAAGGAAGCAAGGCACCTCTACTTCAAATCAGGTGTGTTTTACTTCAAGTACATGTACAAGTACTTACTGATTATAATTTACATGGCAGAAAACAATACACAGGTTGCAAGGCTTTTCGTCAGAATATGTCGTGTTCGAACTTAAGCACATTACTCTGATATCTATTAACGTATTTTTTTATCCACAGTCACGGAATCGGAAGTTGAAGAGGGTGTGATCTACCAGAATCCGATCAAGGACAAGGTCATTGTCTATTTCCGGAAGTTTGATGATATAAACGTAAATGACACAAAAGCAGGTGGGTGTGATTTGTTAGACGTTGAAGAGCAAGATCATTAAAGCATGCGTCTTTCAAGTTTCCGTCTTATTCATATAAGCGATTTTAATCTTCACGCCTTAATTTGTGTAAATCAGATCCTCTTCATTTGTTATAGATACTGTAAAGTACATATACATTATCTATAACATATATCAAACATTTCATTCTTATTTTGAAAATTTTCAGGAAGATTTGTTGATTTGAAGGGCGGTAAGATAGATTCGGAGGTTGAAGAATTACGAGAGAGACTTAAAATTGCCCGAGTTCAGCCTGTAGTGGGGCCCTCACAACTGAAGAAGTTTCATTTGAATTGGACACCTATTGGTATAGATGAAACGAATGAGCAACATAAAGAATACCTCAACAACCTGATAGAAGACATAACAGAAAAGCTGAAAGCACAGGTAGACCTCTGTGGCAAAGAAGACATGAATTTTAACCACCTCTACAAAGAGGTCCTACACCATCTCCACATCTGTGTCAATGAAACACAGCAATTTGCAGCCAGAGAAGACGTTCTAGAAAGTGTGAGGGAGAGAATGTTTCTGGTTTATGATAAAACCGGGGAACTAGTGGAAGAACCAACAGAGGACATTCGGAATGATGTCACGTGGGATTCACTAGCAATGCAGCTGGAAGGAAAACTCTCGTGCAAAGAGAGCGAACAGCGGGAGAAGGAGTACAGGGAAATCCAGGAAAATCTCGATAAATTTGACTGTAAGTTTATCCATAGCGGGTTTCTCCAAAACAACGATGTCGATCCCAACATCAACTTGAAAGAAGTGTTCACACAGTTGCCGGCCTATAAATATTACACCCGTCCTGTTGTTCTGTTCGGGACATCCGGAACAGGAAAGACTGCCATGATGGCAAAAATCGCCAAAGAATCCCAGAACTGGTTTCCTAATTCTGTTAGTGTTATTCGCTTCCTTGGAACATCGTTATTGTCTTTCTCTATCCAGGAAGTTCTAATGTCAATGTGTGCACAGATCATAGCTCTCTATAAAGTCAACATTCCACCTTATATTGACATGGAAAAGGACTTTCAGTTTCTGTGTCAATTTTTTAATTCTTTACTTTGGAAAATTGACACTAGTTCCCGTCCCTTGATTATTGTAATGGATTCGATCGATCAACTGAGTAACCTGAACGATTCACAAACCATGAGCTGGCTCCCGATGCAGCTTCCAAGGAATGTCCATGTGGTGGTCTCCATGATTCCCAATATCCACTGCTGTCTTCAGAACGTCTTAGTCAAGATGCCTTGCAGCGAGCAATACGTAGAGATTCCGGACATGACGATGGATATTGCAGATGAGATGATCAGCATCCGACTCAAATCCAAACGACGGCGTATCACAAAGATTCAGCGGAGGTTCATACTGGACAAGTTTGAGAAATGTCCACAACCTCTGTATCTGCGCATGATCCTTGATCAAGCTGCACTCTGGCGATCGTCTACGGTTATGTCAGACGTGTCGGTTGGTGACAATATCAACATGGCGATCAACAAATATTTTACAAATCTAGAAAGGAAACACGGAGAACTAACTGTCAAGAAAACTATGGGTATTCATAATTTATTTCGAAAATGACTCATCATTCCAATATTCCGCGATATGTTTGTTGCTGGAATGCTGATTGAATAATATAGCTCGTTAAACGTTTAATTGAATGTAATGATTGTTTTTTTTCTTTCCATATTTTTAGCCTACATGTCGGCCTCCCATGACGGAATCAGCGTTTCGGAGTTGGAAGACATGTTGTCTCTCTCCGATGAAGTTCTCCAGGACACTTATATTTACCATCTCCCGCCTAACGACCAACACATCCGGGTCCCGCCCTCCGTTGTGTCGCAGATGATGACGGATATAACACCTTACGTCATTATTAGAAAGGCGGGTCCGTTTAAAATACTCAGTTGGTTCCATCGTCAGTTCAGAGAGGTTTGCTCACTTTCCAATCTCCCACTGCAGTTGAAAATAAACAAAAATATTGGTGTAGTAGATATTGATTAAAAAGCAGTTCAATTATTATTGTATTTTCTGTATTGAAAGACAGAATGCAGTGAATTTAATTCAGGTCAAAGGTATAGGTTCTTTAAACTAAGAGTATATAAAATATATAAAATTGTAGGTCTGCACTGGACGTTTTTTACCAGAAAAGTCAACAAAATCAATCCACGAAGAGATGGCAGACTACTTTGAGGGAATTTGGTACAAGAAAGTTAAACCACTTACCCTATACAAGGGGAAAAAGGGTGATTTTCCCAATGCCGATCGAGGTGTGCGCATGCAGAATGTAAGAGACATGAACATGTACAACATTCGGAAACTCTCGGAGTTACCCTTCCATCTTGTCAAGTCTCATCAATTTGAGAGGTTCCGAGACCTCTGCGGACTGAACTTTGAGTTTCTTCAAGGTGTTGTCCATACGTTGTCGGTGAACAACGCCATACGGATGTTGGGATTAGCCATGCAGATGATGAATAGTGCAGGAGAGATCGAATCTCCACAAGTGTACGAGGACCTGGACAGTGTGCACCAGATTCTGTTGAAGGGCTTGGAGAGCATTAGAAAAGATCGAAACAATTTAGCTGTAGAGGTAAGGAATTCATAGACTGTTTGATTCAATTGAAATTTCTTTTTTTTTTTAATTTTCAAATGCCACAAATTGTGCATTCAGGGAAACTTACAAGTAATCTAATATATTTCTTATTATCTAAATAGAGAGGTTAAGTTACACGTTTTGCGACGAACTTGTACGGGTGACGTCATCAATTGTTGTGTTCTTCGACGTCATAACGCCAAATCCGACGTGTAGCTACAAGTTTAGAACGTGTAATACACTGTCTACACGTACGACGTAAACGGGTAAAGTTATGGATTAAATTCTTTATTTTTTGATGAAGTTGATTGATTTTTGTGCAATAAAACAAGAACACTAGTCTATCTTAAAACTTTAGTGAATGATGATTCGATAATTCCATCGAATTATTAGTATTTTTATCAATGAAAAGGTTAAACTCAAACTGATACCAACAGTTTATTTTGTACACAGGATCTTTTGAAGAAGACCTCGCCCGCCAATGCACCAAATAAAAATTCATGGTTCTTGATGATTTTTCCCTTTCTGTTATTTTTATTAAAACCTATTTTAACACCTCTTAGTGACCTCTACATGTATTTTCTTTATCTTTTTTTAATAATAAAATATTTTAGAACTATTATAGGCCTTATAACATCCACAGGCACTAGTGACATAATAAAAAATATAACCCCTCGCCTAATAAGTTATAAGTAGTAGGCCTATGTGTAACGCCAAGTACTTGCAATTGTTGAGATTGTATTTCATTAACTTTTTTTCTTATGTACTATCATTTGTAAAGATCTAGAGCAGACGCATATTTAAAAAA
>PRKT01000068.1:1394952-1434979 GCA_003671525.1 Saccostrea glomerata
ATGATACATGTATCATTGATTTGTCGAAATTAAAAATAATAAATACAATGCCGTTAAATTAATTCACTGTTCAATCACGAAATTTGCATACGTACACGTGTACGTATAACTAAATCATGTTATTGACGTTGACGTCAAATAGAACGTGTACGTCAATGTTACGCGTACACGTTGTTACGTCACTTGTAACTAAACCTCTCTAATATTGCTTCTTGGTACATGTACTTTTCACTTTGATATGAAAATTTGTAGAATGTTGATGATCTTGCTTTTCTTAATCTTTACCCATCCCGATACAATTTCACAATGTCGACGAAAAAACTACATCTGCCTCTCCATATCCGCATACATTTCATATGTCCTGAGTTGAAGCGTTTACCAGATTATCATCGAAAACTTATGGTTAATTTAGCAAAATACATGTATACTAGTGTTTTAAATGATTTTCTTAGGAAAATTATTTCATCCTTCACAACCATTGAAAAAAACTTTCTTTACCAGATCGATCATTAATATAAACCTAATCTTTACAACTACATGATAAAAGAAAGATTACCCTTGTCAACCTGTAGAAGGAGACAACAAAAACAACAACTGAAATTTTCTCATCAAAATCATATTGTTAAATTCTGTGCTTACAATTATGAACTTGCAAAACAAACACCTTCCTGTATCCAAGGATGATATGAAATTTCCAAGAACATTGAACACTTTTTAGTTGTGGCAAACCATTAAAATTAATAATACTACTATAATTACGAAAACCTTCATTATTTTTCTAAAATACTTTGGCATAGATATAATAAAGTTAAACTTAAAGGACAGATTTTTCCTTTTTTTTAACAAACAGATAATATCCCAGCTGGGACCTAGCTACACTGGTTCTGCCCGCCTGCAGTCACTAGTTAAGGACGCCCAGACCTTTCTGAGAGATTCTGATACCGCAGCATTAATTCCATTAAACCGGATTGCTCCGGGTCCAGGAGCCGTTCTAAAATTCTCTATTTCAGCAGAAGTCTTCAGAAAGAACGAGGGTAGATAAGCCTACTGAAATATCTCTCTAAGCGATTAAGAACTCGTGATCTTTTGAAAATGTAGTTAGCAACTAAAAAATTAATTTAAAAAATAATTCATTTTGTTGACAATTACTTCGCTGCAAAATGTCACACTTTTTGAAAAATTCAACTTTTATAACACAAACTTTTTACTTTTTTATTATTTGTTTTATATCTAGAAGATAGGAGCCGATGTTATGGTCATGTTCTGACTGTGGATGAGAGCAACTCTAACCTGAACTGTATATACAGCATTGGGCAGCAGCGCTATGTGTATACAATGTGTCTACAGAACTATGGGATGAGAAAATCCCGCAAGAAAATACAGACAGAGGTCCAGTCTGCCAAAATGACTGGAGGAGATAGGTAATGCAAGATCGATTGAGCTGTAGAGAGATAGATTTAGTGTCATAAGATGTGTAGAAAGTTGTGTTCTAATTTTTGCTAAATGAGTTTAAATGCAATGATATACTGTGAGTAGTTCCTTAAATTTAGAATATCGAACGTTTTTATGACATAACTTTTGATTTTTATTTAGTTCTGTTGTACACTGCAACCAAATTTATTATTCAATTAACACTAAGAAATTAGAAAATTCTGATCCTGCAGATTCATCATACTGGGACAACCAGCGACTTTGGAACTTTATGAGATGTCCTCTTGGAAAAAGGTGCCCTTGAAATATGACCCAATAGATGCTCTAACTGTGTCTAAATCAGGGAGGATATTAGCCTTCTCTACAGGTTAGGAATTGTCAGTTAACAGGGGTAGTGTTAAAGAACAAATTTTGTAAACATTCTCTGATCTTTCTACTAAATTCTTTGTATCTTTCAATTCTTCCGATTTGGTTTACATTGAATAATATGTTAATGTTTTTTTAAGATTAAGAAATAAATTTGAAGACGTCTGTCATTTGATACTAGTACATGTATGCCAGACACTGAAAGATTTTGGCTTGATTCAACTATTTCTTCTTCCAGTTTTACTTTCAAAAGTGGTGATCTGTCAGATTGGCGATACTGCAACAAACATTACACAGCTGTTTATCTTGGATTTAGAAAACATTCTTCAGATCAGAATTTCACATAAAGACGACTTTCTGGTTGTCGTAAATGATAAGGAGGAAGTTTCAGCGTATGATATTAGTACAGCAAAACATCTGTACACTAAAGAAAGGAAAAAGGACGTGACTGTTGATTTAAACCATAGTACGGTCAAAGCAAGGCTGGAGGATACTGTTAAGATTACCTCAGACAACAGACTTATAAGTTTAGATCCTAATACTTCGTCCTTGTGTTTCCATGATTTGGTCAGTGGAGAGCAGCTTCACTCATTGAGCCTCTCCCAGCATGGCTCGGCAAATATAGTGTCCCTGCACTCATCCGAGAAATACCTAGCCACCGTTGATAGAACACGATCAAATTACTCACACATATGGCGCGTGTGGGATTTAAGTAATGGGACGCTTGTTTCTTCCCCCGATAATGCTGCTGAATATGAAAAGATGGGGGATTCAGAGGATACCCATTACAAATCACCACGTGTAGGAGTGAGCAGTGTTCAGCTGTTTGGGGATAATGATTTATTTCTGGCCACTGTGGAAGTTCAGGATCCTTCCATTGTCAAAGTGTTATATATAGGTTCCCAGGATACCCCACTACCGGAAGCTACCCCATACTGCAATCTCATTGGTCACCACCAAATTATTCTTCAGATGTGTGCAGTTATAAAGGAATGTCAGTTGGTGACCGTATCTAGAGATAATACAATTAAGATTTGGGACATCCATAAAATTGCCATGAACTTTACGGATAAATGTGGCAAAGACCCAGAACCGGAGAAAGTGAGGGACTACTTTGACAGACAAGTCATGACAGAATCCACAACTACAAAGTTTGATATTAGCAGGTCAGTCTAAAGTAGTGATGCAGAAAATGTATAGATACAGTACACGAATAATGGCGTTATTCTTCATGCAATATAATTATTTAATTATATTTTTAAAGAGATGACAAGAAAGCTTTTATTGCAACAACAACTGGACAACTGATTGTTCATGACCTTGAGAACAACACACTTCTACACAGTCATAAATTAGAGGGCGGCCGGGTCGACTTCCTGTTGATGTCTTCTTTAGGACAGTGTGTTGCCATGGCGACAGACAACGGGGAAATTAGTATTCTAAATGCGGAAACTTGTAGGTTCTTAAGACAATTTATTATAGTACAGTAGTTTTTTTTCTATATCAGACATACTAATGTTTCCAAAGAATTAAAAAGAAAAGGTGAATGCTAAGATTCAAAACATAATAATAATATATTATGTATTACTTTTATTCATTACATTCAGACGAAATTAAACACAAACTAAAGCATAGGAATTCTAAGATTGACTGCATGGCAGAGAAGAACAACATCCTAGTGGTGGGGACACAAGGGACAGAGGCTCAAGGGAGTGTGTGGAACATCCAGTCAGGTAAGGAAAAGTAAAGACGTGATCGAGGATGGAGAATGTATGAAATATTAAAGAAAAATCGAGACCTCCCTACAAATAAACTTTTTCTGGTATTTTTGTTGATCATTTTGTGCCTGTTTTAGGTGTTTTACTGAAGGAGTTTGAGTTTCCTTACTCACTAAGAGTGGTCGCCCTAACATCTACAGGTGACAAGGTAAGGAGAGAATATATTGTGTCTCTGTATAACATAAATATTAGCATTTAATTATTGGTCCCAATTGTGTATTGTTTCATTTTAGCAAGGCTCATAATGATATTTACCGAAAATTTCTCAGGAATCATGATGAACTCTCGTTCTTATATGCATATAAGTAAAAGACTTTATGTAAGTTAAGGAGTCACAATAAAATATGTACTTGTACTTAATTACAAATAATTAGTATTTAATGTATCATACTTTTTTCTTACTTATATTATCTATTTTGCTAGATTGTAACATCCTTTTTCGATTACCCGGTGGTTCTGACCATTGACAACGACAACAAAACGATGGATATGACTCAGGTAGATACCGCCATGGCAGATGCTTCCTGTGTTGCTATTGACAACACTGACAGCCGGGCGCTCATTGGTTCTTCTGATGGACAAATTCGTGTCATTAATATGGCGGGAAAATACGAATTCCGATTAGGGCAGATTTCCAAAGTCACAACTGCAGTGTTCTTCCCAGATGGCAAGAAAGTCGTATCAGGTGGTTACAAGAACATTTTTGTCTGGGATCTGGTCCAAGCCCGAATGTTGTATCGAGTTAAGAAACACGACAACTTCATCACTAAGATTTTATTTGACAAAAGTGGAAAGGTCATGGTGACTGCTTCCTTGGACAAAAACTTAGTCATGTGGGACACGCCCTCCGGAATGTCAATAGCTACATACTACGGTCACAACTCAATGGATCAGCTAAATATTACTTGCAATGGCGGGACAATATTGTTTATTCCAGATATTGTTAATTATATCGGTTTACTGGAGCCCAATCAAGCTCTGAAAAGCATGATGGTAGGGGACAAATCTGTAATTAGGGACTCTTTGATGAAAGCCCAAGCCATGGCGTTGTCTTTCTCCAGCCAAAGAATCAAGCAGGGTCCATCTCAAATGTGTGCCATCCTGTGAATTGAAAGCAAAAATATAACATTGTTACAAATGAGAAATTCGTATGAAATGCTAAATATATTTATGATATATTTGTGATATTTTATATTTTTAAGACAAAGCATGTGTCAAAAATAGGAAATAGAAAAGTGTGGACTGAGAAATATATTTTAACTATGTATCTTAAATACAAGTATCGTAAATACGGCAATAGTCATCTTCGTGATCTAGTAAAATAGTAGCAGATTTGCTACAAAAAGATAGACGTTTAGCAGTCGTGCTTAACAAATGAAGATACATTTATATTATGGTTAGAGTTAAGGACTGATTTGTCTTGCTTCTTGGTTATAATGTTATAGATCTGTCTAGAAAAATTGTTTTCATTGGAAAACGTGGATGTTCAACAGCATTAGTTGTACATATTCATCTTAAATATCTTCAGTACTGTATACCGCAAAATTTTCTCCTGTCTTATTTTCACCGATTTTGCCTTCACCAGAGATGAAAAACGGAGCAATTAAAAGAAAAAAAACAACACAGTATTAGTTTTTATATAGAATTGTGTCTATGCGAATTGAAAACGATGCAAACTTGTTTGTAAGTGTGAAAGGATGGAAATTACACTGACAGAAAATAACCCTGTCAATAATAATAATTTTCTTGAGAAAAAATATGAAAATTTTGTTTGTGCAGACGTATTTGTATTAGTACCTTCCATCCCGACTCAACCCCTCCCCACACACACCCACCACAAAAGTGAAGCTTTGAAAAGGTATTTTTGAATCAAAAGATATCAGGTAAGAGGAAAAGAAAAGCTCAGAAATATTCTGCATGTTCATGACATTTGCTAAAAAATGAAGAATCTCCATTTAATGCAATATGTGTCTGAAATTTGCTCGCTAAATGATATTATTTGTTCAATAGAAATTGAATTTAAATTTGTTTTTGTTATACTGAATAAATGAAATTTTTTTTCAATCTTTATCCTTGTTTTAACATATCTAGCCACTATTTATGTAAAGTAAAGAGATGTACATAAGAAATAACATCCGTCTGTCTGTCAACTTTTGCTGTATTTCTGCGACTTTTACGAGCAATGCAATGTGGCAGATATTCATTAGCAAAAATGATATGATCTTTTTACAAAATCATCATTTTATCATTTAACTCTTATGTATCATTTAAATGAATAATCAATGGTCTTTTAATGGTAAATATTTTTTTTAATGTTTTTGATGGCATACATACAGCACCATTTAACGACACATTTTTAGAGTAATATTACTATTAAATATATCAAATAATATTGTATATTATCAAATTTCATTCACATGAATTGCTCACAAAACTTGTTAGAAAACTGATAATAACAAAGAGCACCACCGTTGAAAAAAAAATCTACATATTTATAGGAACCACTTCAATCTAAAAAGACAAACATAGGTAGAGCGCACACCTTTAAAGGTTTTTAATTATGTTCGTTTTCTTTCATTTTATATTAAATGTTTAATCCATCAGAAAATCTACGGTTTTCTTCAACATAAAACCCAGCTTTGAGTCAGTCTGGAAATGCATGTTTTCACTATTTTGTTCAAAGCGATTCCAAATGCAGGTTTAGATCAACAGTTCATTACTATTATGCACTGTACACATATACTGTACATTACAGTACATCACGGTATTTCACAGAACACAGTTCTGTACATTACTGTACGGCACAGATTTACCCTGTACTTTTTGTTATTTATTTCTAAATTTAATAGAATATAAAGTCTTAATTCTAGTTAATTACTGAATTAACAATAATAATTCTGTCAACAAAGATTTATTCAAATTGGTATTTATATTTTCATGTTACCTCTGTGCAAGCATTTTTAGGTGAAATTTCCAATATCATGTCTGTTAAAAAAAAAGCCGAGACAAAATTCTGATTTAAAAAGCTTTTTTTTTTAAATTTTTAATCAATAATCTTTTTCAGATGGTTTAAGATTTCTTTTGATTTTCTTCATGATTCTGTGCACGGAGGATGGAAATTATTCACCGATCATACCTATATTTTGGAAATTACACATTTAATAAAAATACCGGTAATTTTTTGAGTTGACTTAATTATTTAAATCCGCTGATAATTTTCTGCTATCTTTCTGTTGTAAATTAAAACCCTATTGCATTTACCTCTGTCCTAACTTTATTGACTTCAACTTTTCTATACAATTATGTACACAGTGATTATGTAGATACATTTCAATTACGCATAGTTATGTACTTTCATCTTCTTTTTATTATTATGTATCTATAGTCTCACGGTCACAAAAATATGAACAAAATCAAATGTAACAAAAATTTTCCCTTTCTACAAGATAATACATATACTGTCCTTATAAAATAATAAAAAAAAATAAATAAAAAGTTCATTTTTTCCCCATTTTTTATGACAATTGATTTATCTGCTAGTTCTCATTATTTCATCAGCAAAAGCTACAACTGTTCATACTTACATGTACTTTTACATCAAATAAAATAAATTGATCTTTATTTGTTTTACAATAACTGAATTTTTATTATTAAATAATCAGTTTCTGTATAATCTTAAACTTATATAATCTTACAAAATCAATTTGAGCATCGTATGTACAATGGCTAAGGCATTTAAATAAATTCTGTTATTTTTTCACATGAACTAACTATCACACATATCCCTAAATCCGAATTCCTATAATTCTAGATCTCAAGTAAAAAAAAAAATGAGCGAATGTCAAACTGCACAAAAAATAAATGTAAATGAAATGAAATTTGAGTTAAAAACGGACTTAGACTTACATAATATATGTTTGTTAAAAAACATTGAAATGAATTTAAATTCTTATCGATATGGTTTGACTTATTAAATAAGATGTTGTTTGTTTGATTGTTTGATTTTTTTTTACAAGAATAACCTTCAGATTTTAAATAGCAATCTTTCACTGACAGTGCAACACTTCCTTTGATTCAAAAACATCCTTATGTTAATATGAAATTTGTATTTAAAAAAAAGTTTGAGTTTAGTAAAATAACAAAAATTTCCGCCGAATAAATCGGAAACAGAAACCCAGAAACCATATAATGATTATGTCTTTGGAATAACTGATCAGTTTAAGCAATATAGCATTGTAGAAAAGTTACAAGAAAGATAAGACTAGTACAGTTTTAAATTAATAATTCTAAACTTATAATACTAAAATGTATTTATGAAAGATCCAGCTTAAATTCACTTCGACCAATAAATTATAATATTTTAACACATTATTTCTTATTTTATTTTCTTTTTTTTATAATTACACTTTACTTGAAAAACAAAGAGATAGAGAGAGAAGGAGAGAAGATATTTTCGAATCCACGTGTCACTTCAATGTTGCGTAATATTACTTGTTTGTTTATATACAAGTAGCCGGCGAGTGTCCATGGCGGCAGTGACACCTGTCGTCTTACTTTCCGGGGTACTTCACGGCGCTGCCGATAGTGAACAATGCTGTATTTAAAAAAAAATGTAATCTTGTTAACCTGACAAAAATACTCTAGAAAACGATGGTATCAAATAATTGTTACAGACACTGTTAAGATAACATGCACATTACATTCTAACTTTGATTAGCTAACATAAAAACTCAATTTGACAGAAATTAAAACTATTTTCTAGCAACGGAATAAATTTAATGTCACTGTTAATGAACGATGATCAATGAATATGATTAAGATAAAAAAATAATAACACTGATATATTTTCTCTGTTACTAGCGCTTACATTTTTTGTATAAAAAAAAGAAATATCTATTTTAGTTTTTGTTTTTATTAATCAAACTTCATGCAATCTATCATCGATGGGAATTGTTAATATTTGACACCCCCTCCTTTGATATGTTTTTTTTAAAAAAGATAAATAAAAAAGAGAAGAAAAAGAAATGGAGAAAATAAATATGCCATCAATCTTTTATAATGTCGCGCGTAAGCCTCTCCCCTCCAAAAAAAACTCTTAAGGTTCCCTTGAGTGATTTAATATAAAATTCAACCGTGATCCTCTAAAATCGGTCATGGCACGGTTGAGTATAAAGATGCACAGATCTGATGGCACGAAACTGATGGCCCGGGAATCAAAGACCCGGTAGCGAGAAAGATCTCTCAATACTTCACAGTTTAAATAAGTGTAGCAATTATTTGGCATTTATTTTCTAAAATATTAATTTATTATTTTTCTATACATGAAAGACCCTTTTGGAACTTTATATTCATAAACGAAATGCTAAAATTGTCAATGAATTATTACAATTTTACATCTGAAACTGTGAAGCACTGAGGGATCTCTTTTAACCTCCGTGCCATCGGTTCCGTGCCATCAGATCCTTGCAATCGTGCCATGACCGATTTTAAATGCACAAATCTATAGGAAGCAATTAAAGTTACTTATTCTTGTGCAATCGTCAACCAATATTCTGATGTTGTTTATTTATTTGTATGTTTGATTGGTTATTTATTTTTAATTATTTTTCTTTTCTTTTATTTATTTTTTCTTTGCTCTGTTACATTACACATAACTCTACAGTGAGGGATCTTTCTCGTTCGCTGATCCTTAGGCCCCGTGTTTTAAGCTCCCCAGTAAATTGTACTTCTCAAACATGTTCAAAATATACAATATTAAATTACTTAGTTTTTGTGGAAAATCTAACCAACATTCTACATTTCAGGTTCATATACTCGCACGCAGGGCCCGTGTCTGTCTTCTAGATAGGTCCTTTATTAGGATATTTTTATTCTCCGCCGTGCGATACCGATTCTCACAACACGAATTTATGCACATAAGATTTGTTTAATATTGTGAAAATTTTATCTAATAGGAAAATTTTACCCAATAGTCTGCATTTATATATGGAAATTGTGATCTTTATTCAATGCCGTATGCAGCAGTAAGGGCCCCATATTCTAGGTCCCGTGTTTTTACGTCGATATTCTCGACTCAACGACTGTGCCATGAACGCATTTATTATTTAAACAGGAGGAACATACAAAAAAATCCTTTAAGTTATTAAAAAAAAATTACCCAGGCTGACATACTGAAGAAACGGCGTCAATCAACAAAATAATACTGAAACATCGATAAAATTCAAATAATGACAAATATTACATGTTATTAATTCATTCATCATCCATTTTTTAAACGCAATTTTGAATGAAATTTGCTTGGAACTTACTTAAGACAATTTTGTTTTCATTAAAATACTGTGATTATATCTTATTAGACAGCAGTTGAAAGAAATAACGACAAGTCATAACACCCCCCCTTATTTAGAAGACTTCCTAACATTTAGTATGGACAAACTTATTAAAGACTGTATCTCAATTTTCCAGTAACTTTTGACAAGTTACTTATGATCCATTGTAGTTTAAAGAAGACTTTAGTATTCCCTCCCCACTTTTTCCCCCGCTCTTTCTCTGTGTGTTTTATTATATTAATGATTTATTTTACAAATTGCTATATCATTTACTCTTTCTCTCTGCATCGCTCTCTCACTCCACCTCTCTGGGTTCATTCACATTCTTGTCACTTGATTTTGAATTCATGTACTATTTTTTTTTTATCAGTTTCTATCCTGCTAAAATGTGTCTAATATAATCTCGGAGAAACGATAAAAATCAAAAATAATAATGTAAAATCAACAGCTACGATTAAAATAACTAGAGTACAACTAGAGCCATGCAGTGTGTCACTACTACAATATTAATGTACTTCAGTTTTCAATTCAAACAATTTTTTTCTATTTAATGAGCATTTTTTCTTTTTAATATACATGTACAATTGCATGTTTCATTGATAATTTACATGTACCCGGTATCACAGTATGTATAGAGAATTTGTGAAAATTCTGCCTTGTTCGGAGTGGTCAGTTAGTTTGTATATTTGCAACTTTCATCACTGGTGAGACGCGACCAAAAGGCAATAAGGGTCTATTGTTAGACTGATCATTGCAAATAACGTGCCATACACAAGAAACTACCTTGGTTCTGCCGGATTGCGTAAGCATGTAAAAGGAGAGGCGCGGATCAAGGATTTTTAAAAGAAAATTATTATTTATTAGTTCACTCGAGCTCTTATCTGTATTTTCTCATGAAATTCTACAGGTTTCCTGGTACGGCTAGATAATACAAAGTTTGTGGATAAAAAAGTTATATTTTTCTAGTAAAAAATTCAAAAAATAATGTAATATGAAATAACTTGATGGCTTGTCCGAGTTGTCTGAAAGTTTTCCTTCACGTTTTTTTTCCTTTCTGAATGATGTGAAGTGCGGAACATGATCTCGATTTTAATTCCAGATGTACTAGTGTAGTATTCTGACATGGATTTGCAAAATGAAAATAATTATATGTTTCTCCAACCATTTTGACGAGTGAAACATGTCTTCAATGCTGAATGCATTTTCTAAACAAGTCTATGTCACTCATAAGTTATTTGCTTAGCTAGGAGTTAGGGTCATATTATAATGTAAATTTAACTTGTACCGCTGATCATGAATAAATGAACGGGTTTTTTCATACTTAAAAGTGTACTTATTAAGGTAAATGTCATAAATATCCACTAGTATATATAGTATATATAATATTGACATTAGACCCGCCCTCCTTTGAATGTGGGCATTTTACTATTAACAACTCACCATTTATTTGATTAATATTTATTTTGAAAAAATTAATTTTCTTTTGTTACTCACAACTCAATTAACAAGAGAAGCAAAAAAATCTCACACTTGATCTGTTGTTTGCATTTTCCGACTCACAATTAAAACCAAGATAAAAAAAACTAAATAGTACCGGACATGCCAGCTTTTTCAAATTGATCTTAGATAATATAAATAACTATTGATAAATATGTAAATATTATTTTAATCTCTATATGGTCATGAAGTTGATACAACATATTATCAACTATAATAGAATTTACAGAAGATAACAAATGTGCATTAATAAATTATTAATTTTTCATTGATTAATCTTTCTTTAAAATCAAATAAATAAGAAAGGAGGGCTCACTGTCCACTTTAATAGTGTACATGTTACATCACGACATCAAATGTCATTGACAAAAGCAATATATAATATGAACAATTTCTTAAACGAGGTAAAATATTGACAAGCAAGTTGATGAAACAAGAATATCAACAGTCTCGTTTAAAGTCATCATTTCGTAAATTCTATGGTCGATACAATGACCTTGTCAGCAAATACAATTTATCATTGAATGAAATGCTGACTGACGTTTTTCATACCAATTGTTAGTCCATTATTTATACACTGAATTGACCACGGATTTTTTCCGTTATTTCCTGATTATGACAACGAGCACACGGCGGGTGTGACCGGTCGGCAGGGGATGCTCACTCCTCCATGGCACCTGATCCCACCTCTGATGTTTCGGAGGTCCGTGTTTGCTCTGCTCTTATTTTGTATATTTGTTTAATGGACGTTGAGATTGAATACTGTTCGTTATTTCCATATCCTTCTTCATTTCTGCTAAACACTTTATGAAAAATGCTGGAGATGAAAACTATTAAAGGTTGAAAAAAAAATACATGCAGAAATGAAATGTAGCCGTTTATCGCAATATCAAGCTATGTGAAAACAACTCGTCAATTATTCATTATAATTTATCAGAGACATATAAAACCATATACATATCTCTGTAATTTAATATACTACGTGTATAATCTATAGGATTTATTTTTTTTTTAATTTTTATATATGGTTTTAGTGTATACAGAGTGTACTTATCAACAAAAAATTATCACTCTCAAAAAATATATTATCTACTAAGAAGGTCTAAAATACCAACGGTTTAATCTGAATAATTAGTGAAGTTAAAAAAAATTCGGAACTGCAAAAGTTAAATTAGTCTAAGAAAAGATCACAGTATAGTTCAGTGATGTACAGTGCCAAACTGAGATGTGTTCATTGAACTTCACTGATGTACAGTGCCAGTCCGGGACGCGTACAGTAATCAATAGTAGTGTACTGTTCTGTACAGAGGTTGAGTACTGTACGCATCTGTGATGTACAGTGTTGTACTGTAGAGGCGTACAATGACAGACAGTGTTGTACTGTGCTGTACAGTAGGGGCGTACAGTAATGTACAGGGATGTACAAAAAATAACAGTTAGTCTGTACTGTGATTTACCGAGGATTACAGTAGGTACAGGGATTTTGTACAGTGAGTGTACAGTGCTTACACAGAGAAAAGCAGAACTTTAACAGTGGGTTACAGAGTTTATCAGAGAATTTTCAGAATATCAGGGAATTTTAAGTTCAGTAGTGATATTTAATGTTAATAATAGTTAGTACATTATATGAAGAAATTATATTTGAAATACCCCTCTATTTATTCATCAATTTAAAAATGCATTATTTGTAAATATTAACAAAACAAGCACACAAAAAAACATAATGATACATTGCTTTCATTTTCAGGAATGTGATTTCACTGCATACTTTAAGTAAATTATTTTTATACTTTTTCAATATTAGAAAAACTAATTAAAGTCGCTTCAAGACATTTTTTCCTTTATTATAGATATTCATACAATGCCACTTTGCAATGATTGACTGTACATTTAAAACCCTGGGACATTTGCAATTACAACAATTCTTATGCTGACTCTTAAAGAATGCAAAAAATATTTTGTAAAATACATACACATTTAATGTAACGAAATTAAAGTAAGTAATTCAGGATGAATCTTTTAATGGTTCAAAGTAGAAAAAAAATGTTTGACTTAACTGATTATTGTAAAACATATCTATGTTACAATAATTTTAGAGATGCAAGACTCGACTAAACAGAAGTACCGTATATGTCACCATTTTAAAATCATACATTTTTTTAATAAAATTTTATAATAAAAATTTTGTTAAATACTAGTTTATTTGCAACAGTCTGATAATAAAAGCTCCACACCTGAAAAACATTCTTCCAAAAGAATTTTTTGTATTGGGTATGAATTGAAATTTATAAAAGTTTGTAAAATACCTATAACAACACAAGAGGATAGCAACGTCCTAAGAAAAAAAAAACAAAGCACTGAGTATTCAAAGTAATGCATAAAGTCAGCTTTGTAGAGACAATGCTTTAAAACAAGCATATTAGTATCAATTTTGTTTTGATACTGATATTCTAAAGGATATGCATAGTCATCCAGCTTTGTTTAGTAAAAACGTGTAAAATGGGCTAAAATTTTCAATAAATACATAAATTTCCTGGTTATTTAGTAATTACATGTATTTCCTAAAACGGCCAGTAAATACATTTATTTACTGAATGGTTTAGGAAATATATGAAATTCCTGATTTCACATATTTACTGTAACATATAAATTGTTAATTTTGTATTCGGAATCAGAGAAATATTTTCTTGCAATTTCATATGTGTAAAATTGGTGGTGATCTATTGACAAAAAAAGAAAAATGTAAAATACTTAAAATAATTAAAAAAAAAGGAAAAAGGCAATGTTGAATTTCATATCCCAAAAGAAATTTTCATTACTCACATAATCTATGCATGCTCAATTATGTATAAAACAACTATGCTTGCCCTTACTCATTGGCATTGTTAATTTATTACTCAACTTCTAACAAAATGGGAAATTTAAATTCAAAATAATTCTGATGAATTTCAAATTGCAATATACTTAGAGCTTTCAAGTAATTTTGGTATTTTTATTTAATTAAGTTAACGTGACAACCTCATTCCAAACCTTTTAAGCTCCATAATTGCTTTAACTTTCTTTCAGTTCTACGAAAGTTACATGTTTTTTATTCTATTGCATAATTTAATTTTAACTTAAGGAAGAAACGTTATCTTTTTCTAAAATTTCTTTGGTAAATAATCGGATGTTAGTTAGATTTTATTATGAATGTCTACACAGTTAAGCTGTCAGATATTTATTGAAATGTTCAGATATAACGAACAGTATTCGAGCTCAAAGGTCCATTTAACATTACAAAATTGGAGCAGAGCAATTACAGACCTCCAAAATATCAGTGGTGAGATCAGAAACCATGTAGGGAATGGCAACCCCGACACACTCAAACCCGCCTTATGCTCCACTTATTAATCAAGAAATTACGAAAAAATTCCGTCTTCTATTCAATGTGTTTTAATTATGGTTTCACTGTAAGTCAGCATTTGACTAAATAATAGATTTTATTTGCTGACAAGTTCATTTTTTCAACCGTAAAACCAACAACGCATTCTAAAAACAAAACAGATTGTTATTCTGTTTTAAGCATTTTGTCCTCAGGTATTGACAAAATTCAACAAAAGACATAATTTTATAAGTTATTTACTATATTTTCTTGTTATTTCTGGTCAGCAGGAAATGCTGACTCTTCCATGGCACCCGATCACACCTCTGATGTTATGGATGTTACGGAGGTCCGAGTTTGCTCTGCTCCAATTTTGTATCGTGAAATGGAATTTGATATTGAATACTGTTCGTTTTTTCCGTATCCTACCATTAAAAGGATTTTAAAAATTCATAATGTTTCTAGTACATAGACGATATAGTGTCAAAACCAAACTGATTTGAAAACTTTAAGAGAGGAAATTGATAATACATATATGCATATAACGATAGCAAGACTTTATGGGGTAAATTTCCCCTTAAAGACAGTTACTGAAGTAGTTATGTCTTGAAACATCTTAAAGATAGAAAAAATGCATAGGATAAATTTACTCGTAGAAATCACATTGATTCAGTTTATACACAGTAATTCAAGGCTGAAATAACCACATTAATAACAGTTAGATTTTAGGAGATAACATCCTCACTCCAAAAAAAAAATCTTTGGTACAATATTAATAACTCGCAACATCTTAAGAACCTACAGAGTTAATTTCCTCACAAAAATGACATTCATCCAGTTAATATACAGTAATTGAAAGGTAAAGCAAATATCTTGGTGATAGATGGACTTAACGGAGTTAATTTCTCCCCAAGAAATTTATTTAATACAGTATTTATGACTGGCACCATTTTAAGAAAGCAAAAGTCTAAAGAGTAAATTTCCTCTAAAAAAATAACAGTGATACAATTGGTGCACAGTAGTTCATAGACAAACAACCATCTTGTTAATAGCAAAATTTTACGGTGTAAATCTCACTCCCCCCAAAGAAAATAAATAAAACAATCCCTACAAAAAGATACATTGCGGGTTCCAGTAAAACTCCGGTAACATTTACAAAATGATCAAGGGCGAAATGTTTTTGAAGCAAAAATGGGATTCATTGGGTGACAGAAAGCAATTCATCGGCCATTGTCTTGCCCGACTTTGACCTCTCTTTTGTGTTCATCGGTCGAAGTAATAATTTTTTCTGCATCAGTGGCCGATTTCTTCAATTGATGTTACCCATCGACCAACCTTCGATCACCCTCCAACCATCGGCTGTCAGTTTACTAAGTTGGTCGTACGTCGTTTGACAATAAGGATGTCCAAAATTTCGGCCGACGGTTTAAATCAAAGTGTAGCTCAAAGACTGGGCGACGGTTGGCCGATTTGTGAATATTTAACCTTTTAAAGATGCATAACACAAGCAAAATTTTGATGAATGGATTAATATACATTTTTTGAAAGAAAATAACATATTAAATAATTAATATGTAAGATGAAAGAAATCTTGAGTATTCCTTGCTGCTTAGATGTGCACCATTTATTTTTTTTCTGTGCAATTCTATTCATAATTTTGCACACATTTTCCACATTGAGTTGCAGTTTTACAAAATTCTGCCACTTTGCCTGGCAAACATTACTCACGTCGTTTATATGAGTATGAAATCTATGAAAATATTGCCTATTTCTAAAAAAAACAAATATTTTTTGTGTCATTTATCCGAGTTATCGGTGTTCCTATGAATTAATGTGACTGCTCCGTGAGTCTCAATAATCATGTCGGCAACAAGACCAAAAAATTCAGTCGACCGACCATCGGCTTAAATGTGACCTAAGCATAAAGTTCATTATTGCTCACAAAGATATTGAGAGTATTGAGAGCAACGGTATATTTGTGATGTGAATCAGATGTGGATTCTCAAAAATTCCAAAGAACTTTTGGACAATCTGAAATAACAAGATTTTACCAAAATATTCAGCTTAAAAACACGACTTTTCAACGTTTTACAAAACCATTCCCCACGATAAATTAAAGTCCATGCTTTTTTTTTAGGATATCATTGACAGCTGCGTTTTCAATAAAAAATATAAACTTGTTAATTCAATTACCTCGTCATTGGTCAATTGCATTATTATTATTTTTTAAAACGCATTCTGATTGCACACACAAGTACTCTGAAGTTACAATGAAAAAGTTGCTCCTCCATGGCACCTGATCCGACCTCTAATGTGTCGGAGGTTCCGTGCTTGCTCTGCTCCTTTTTGTATTGTTTTATGGGCTTTGATATTGAATAGCGTTCGTTATTTCTATATCCATCTTGAGTTTCTGATCGATAATACAGGGTTATCCATCATTTAAAATTTTACTTTGATGTAGAGTTTACGCAAAGCACTAAAATTTCACGGTATTTTCGCCATCAACTTCCCAACTGAATCAATATTCGTTATAATTACACAAGAATACATGCACAAACTTTAAAAATTCGTTTTTATTCTTTACACAAATTGCGTGGCCGTACATGTTGGTAACAACAAAAAAAACATGTTCTACAATTATATAGCATGTATATAGCATACAAAATTCTGGTCGATACTGTTAAACTATACGTAACATTTTTGAAAATTAATTTGCCTTGCTTATTAGCCAAATGTCTCGAAAAAATTAATTGAATTACAAAAATAGAAACTTAAAAATTGTAAAATAGTGGTAAGAGTTCTAGTACTTGTTGCAAATTTTAAGCAATTTATTAACATCAGTTAACATTCGATACAATGTTGTGTTTGACTTTCAGTGCTAACATAATTCTAGATCCGAGGATCTATAACCCAAATAGCAGAACATCGTTGGCCCCATCTTACATTATGGTTGTATTATCGCTGTTGGGTTATTATTAGGCCAACAGTGGTCCACAGAATATTGATAGTTGGTTATGTATAATCGGGCCAATGTTGGACTAACCGTTGGTGTTATATCATATAACTATTATCAGGAGAAAGTATATTTGTTGGAGGATTGGCAATGACTCTTAGTTGACTCATATACCATAAATCCGGCTGAGCATCATGGGTAGACAACATCCGGGCTACTTGTAATATCCGTGCCATTTTTAATCTGAATCGGCGTAATGAGACTGATATCTTGCATATTTGAGTCCACTTTGTAAGTATTTATAATATGTTTGCTTCGACACAGCTTAATTAACATTTACTTGTAAATCAGACACGGGAAAGTACAGAGGCCAGGTGCTGTAGGATCAACACTGTCGAGCACATGATCAAACATGTTTATAATGTTGAACATGTTAAAGTTAAAACAAAATTTATTCAGTAATAAAACATAAATTGGGTGTTTTCATTGAAAAGTTCGGTTTACCGAGAAAATTTCTATAAATGCATTTTACTTTGAATAAAGATTTATATGGGGGTAATCAAAATCGGTGTGATGATTTGGTGTGATGTATATAAATTTTATGCATAAATGCCTTCATCACGCAAGCTAATATTAAAAAAAAAACAACGGTTATTTCTTTTGAAATTGACAGCTTAAACATATAGTGATATATACTTGTAAATTTAAAAGTATGTTTACGTGACCTTATACATATTATATAATTTCAAAAGTACATTTACATTTTCTAGGTGTTCAGGTATCTTTAAAAATAAGATATAATCACAGTATTTTAATGAAAACAAAATTGTCTTAAGTAAGTTCAAAGCAAATTTCATTCAAAATTGCGTTTAAAAAATGGATGATATGAAATATATTGAATGAATTAATAACATGTAATATTTGTCATTATTTGAATTTTATCGATGTTTCAGTATTATTTTGTTGATTGACGCCGTTTCTTCAGTATGTCAGCCTGGGTAATTCTTTTTTAATAACTTAAAGGATTTTTTTGTATGTTTCTCCTGTTTAAATAATAAATGCGTTCATGGCACAGTCGTTGAGTCGAGAATATCGACGTAAAAACACGGGACCTAGAATATGGGGCCCTTACTGCTGCATACGGCATTGAATAAAGATCACAATTTCCATATATAAATGCAGACTATTGGGTAAAATTTTCCTATTAGATAAAATTTTCACAATATTAAACAAATCCTATGTGCATAAATTCGTGTTGTGAGAATCGGTATCGCACGGCGGAGAATAAAAATATCCTAATAAAGGACCTATCTAGAAGACAGACACGGGCCCTGCGTGCGAGTATATGAACCTGAAATGTAGAATGTTGGTTAGATTTTCCACAAAAACTAAGGAATTTAATATTGTATATTTTGAACATGTTTGAGAAGTACAATTTACTGGGGAGCTTAAAACACGGGGCCTAAGGATCAGCGAACGAGAAAGATCCCTCACTGTAGAGTTATGTGTAATGTAACAGAGCAAAGAAAAAATAAATAAAAGAAAAGAAAAATAATTAAAAATAAATAACCAATCAAACATACAAATAAATAAACAACATCAGAATATTGGTTGACGATTGCACAAGAATAAGTAACTTTAATTGCTTCCTATAGATTTGTGCATTTAAAATCGGTCATGGCACGATTGCAAGGATCTGATGGCACGGAACCGATGGCACGGAGGTTAAAAGAGATCCCTCAGTGCTTCACAGTTTCAGATGTAAAATTGTAATAATTCATTGACAATTTTAGCATTTCGTTTATGAATATAAAGTTCCAAAAGGGTCTTACATGTATAGAAAAATAATAAATTAATATTTTAGAAAATAAATGCCAAATAATTGCTACACTTATTTAAACTGTGAAGTATTGAGAGATCTTTCTCGCTACCGGGTCTTTGATTCCCGGGCCATCAGTTTCGTGCCATCAGATCTGTGCATCTTTATACTCAACCGTGCCATGACCGATTTTAGAGGATCACGGTTGAATTTTATATTAAATCACTCAAGGGAACCTTAAGAGTTTTTTTTTTTTTGGAGGGGAGAGGCTTACGCGCGACATTATAAAAGATTGATGGCATATTTATTTTCTCCATTTCTTTTTCTTCTCTTTTTTTTTATCTTTTTTAAAATAACATATCAAAGGAGGGGGTGTCAAATATTAACAATTCCCATCGATGATAGATTGCATGAAGTTTGATTAATAAAAACAAAAACTAAAATAGATATTTCTTTTTTTTTATACAAAAAATGTAAGCGCTAGTAACAGAGAAAATATATCAGTGTTATTATTTTTTTTATCTTAATCATATTCATTGATCATCGTTCATTAACAGTGACATTAAATTTATTCCGTTGCTAGAAAACAGTTTTAATTTCTGTCAAATTGAGTTTTTATGTTAGCTAATCAAAGTTAGAATGTAATGTGCATGTTATCTTAACAGTGTCTGTAACAATTATTTGATACCATCGTTTCTAGAGTATTTTTGTCAGGTTAACAAGATTACATTTTTTTTAAATACAGCATTGTACACTATCGGCAGCGCCGTGAAGTACCCCGGAAAGTAAGACGACAGGTGTCACTGCCGCCATGGACACTCGCCGGCTACTTGTATATAAACAAACAAGTAATATTACGCAACATTGAAGTGACACGTGGATTCGAAAATATCTTCTCTCCTTCTCTCTCTATCTCTTTGTTTTTCAAGTAAAGTGTAATTATAAAAAAAAGAAAATAAAATAAGAAATAATGTGTTAAAATATTATAATTTATTGGTCGAAGTGAATTTAAGCTGGATCTTTCATAAATACATTTTAGTATTATAAGTTTAGAATTATTAATTTAAAACTGTACTAGTCTTATCTTTCTTGTAACTTTTCTACAATGCTATATTGCTTAAACTGATCAGTTATTCCAAAGACATAATCATTATATGGTTTCTGGGTTTCTGTTTCCGATTTATTCGGCGGAAATTTTTGTTATTTTACTAAACTCAAACTTTTTTTTAAATACAAATTTCATATTAACATAAGGATGTTTTTGAATCAAAGGAAGTGTTGCACTGTCAGTGAAAGATTGCTATTTAAAATCTGAAGGTTATTCTTGTAAAAAAAATCAAACAATCAAACAAACAACATCTTATTTAATAAGTCATACCATATCGATAAGAATTTAAATTCATTTCAATATTTTTTAACAAACATATATTATGTAAGTCTAAGTCCGTTTTTAACTCAAATTTCATTTCATTTACATTTATTTTTTGTGCAGTTTGACATTCGCTCATTTTTTTTTAAACTTGAGATCTAGAATTATAGGAATTCGGATTTAGGGATATGTGTGATAGTTAGTTCATGTGAAAAAATAACAGAATTTATTTAAATGCCTTAGCCATTGTACATACGATGCTCAAATTGATTTTGTAAGATTATATAAGTTTAAGATTATACAGAAACCGATTATTTAATAATGAAAATTCAGTTATTGTAAAACAAATAAAGATCAATTTATTTTATTTGATGTAAAAGTACATGTAAGTATGAACAGTTGTAGCTTTTGCTGATGAAATAATGAGAACTAGCAGATAAATCAATTGTCATAAAAATGGGGAAAAAATGAACTTTTTATTTATTTTTTTTTTATTATTTTATAAGGACAGTATATGTATTATCTTGTAGAAAGGGAAAATTTTTGTTACATTTGATTTTGTTCATATTTGTGTGACCGTGAGACTATAGATACATAATAATAAAAAGAAGATGAAAGTTCATAACTATGCGTAATTGAAATGTATCTACATAATCACTGTTTACATAATTGTATATAAAAGTTGAAGTCAATAAAGTTAGGACAGAGGTAAATGCAATAGGGTTTTAATTTACAACAGAAAGATAGCAGAAAATTATCAGCGGATTTAAATAATTAAGTCAACTCAAAAAATTACCGGTATTTTTATTAAATGTGTAATTTCCAAAATATAGGTATGATCGGTGAATAATTTCCATCCTCCGTGCACAGAATCATGAAGAAAATCAAAAGAAATCTTAAACCATCTGAAAAAGATTATTGATTAAAAATTTTTAAAAAAAGCTTTTTAAATCAGAATTTTGTCTCGGCTTTATTTTTAACAGACATGATATTGGAAATTTCACCTAAAAATGCTTGCACAGAGGTAACATGAAAATATAAATACCAATTTGAATAAATCTTTGTTGACAGAATTATTATTGTTAATTCAGTAATTAACTAGAATTAAGACTTTCTATTCTATTAAATTTAGAAATAAATAACAAAAAGTACAGGGTAAATCTGTGCTGTACAGTAATGTACAGAACTGTGTTCTGTGAAATACCTTGATGTACTGTAATGTACAGTATATGTGTACAGTGCATAATAGTAATGAACTGTGAAGTACAGTAATATGTACAGTAAAAATCTGTGACGTACAGTGAAAAACAGTGACTGCGTACTAGGAAGTACTGTGGAGTACTGTGATGTACAGAGGAAATGTACTGTGAAGTACAGGGAGGTGCTGTGAAATGCCGTGCTTCTGTACAGTGATTTACTGTGTTGTACTGTAAAGTACAGAGGCAAGTACAGAGATTTACAGTGAAAGTACAGAGTCTTTCAGAGATTTTCAGAGAATATTCAGAATATCAGGGAGTTTCAAGTCCAGTAGTGTATACTATGCATGTGTAAATATTTTAAATCTCATAAAAAAAACACAGTCAGTAAATACTTGTAAAAAGTATTAAAAATTTCAGTAAATATGTGTATTTCCCAAGGAGAATAGGAATTTCGTGTATTTCCGAAAATTCAGGAAATACATGAAATTCCTGATAACACTTATTTACTGTAACATATACATATCAAACGAAAGATATGTAGTCTTAACGTCATTATATTTCTCAAACCTAATAAAACAATTAAAAAACATGTAAAACATTTTTTTTTTCTACGTTGTCTTGCAGAAGTCTACAAGAGGTAGCTTTGCGTATCAATCACAATTTATTGGAGGGAGATGGTCGACGATTTTTACGACCAAATTTAGACTATGTACCTACCCTTTTTTCGCAGAAAAATTATATATTTTAAAATAATTTTGAATACTCAAAAATGTCGCTGGAATTCATTTCATTGTTGTGCAACACGGATATAAAATATGTTCTGATGATAATTTTTAATAATGAATTCATTTTGTTTACATGTGCTTCAAATTGAAGATTGGCTGTTTCTGACTGTGTTTTAAAGGTACTTTGACACAGATTTGAAGTTAATATTGTTTGTATAATATCACAAATAATATATTTTAATAGCATTTCACACAAAATTTAATGAAAATTCTTTTTTCATTAAAAAGTTAAAAAACTTTAAATTTTTTTGGCGGGTTTGTTTGACAAATCCTTGCACTTTTTCAAATTTTAACGTTATTCTTAATTCTTAGGAAAAGGGGCAATCTTGATGTGTATTATTAAGAAATATTAAAACTTATATCCAGAAAAATAATTTTATTCGGAGTAGAAATGTTAGAAAGCAAAACTCCTTCACAAATATCGTCATTTCGTTGTGTAGAGTTTTTGCAATTCGATCACACTCGTGTTATGTACACAGTTTTTGTAAACAGGGCAAGAGCTCTGTTATTGCTTGGTTTTTACGATTCACAGGGTGTGTTCAATCGCCGAAGTCTGTTCACCACAACTGCACGGACTGACAATATATTGTGTGTTTGTTTTGCTTTCGAACATGTCTACTCTGGTTTTTCTGGATTCTAGTATTAATATTTTTCATTATTACACACCAATATTTATCACTAACTGGAAGTTAGGAAAGATGTGTTCAACTAAAATTAATCTAGAAAGGACTAGAAAAAAAAATTTCAGAAACCTAAATTTACGACTTTTTTTCTGGCCAGTTAAGTCCACCCATTCTTTGATGAAAATTGTAAAGCAATGAAATTTGTCACCCTCTTTGTACCCTTTTCTCAAGAATCAGCACAAAAAGTTGTAGGCAAATGGCCTTATTATTTTTTTCATTTAAATAAGGACAATGTACAAATACATCAATCAAGATCTGTAAATGATGACAAACCGTTAATGGATGAATAATAATCAAAGTATATTGATTTTTCAATTACAGCATACATACAATATATATTATTTATAACACGTATTTTTAAATAATGCACGAAAACATGTTAGAACTAGTTCTAATATAGTATTGATTTAAAATTTATTTTAAAAAAGAGTGTATTTATGAAATACCTCAACAGACCTTTGTAAATATTCTAAATTATTTATTCATTATTTTACACCGAATCATCTTAGCATGGAAATAAATTGAAGGTTGTTACAATGCGTGGTAATAAATTCGTTTTATTAGTAGTAGTTTTCTCTTCTAAAATTCATATCATTTCATAATTTAAAAGCAGGTCTGTAGGTCGCTTAGAAAAAAATGAATCGTTAAAAAAATAGAGGTAAGGAACTCTTTCCATAGAATACCTGCTTTCGTCAATAAAATTCTTTAAAAACAAATGCCTAACATTTTTTTTTTCTTTCTATTTTAATCTATTCATATATAAACAATCTTTATTGCTACTAAATTTCATGCCGTAATTCCGTATACTTCTTGAGATATTCTCAAACCAATTCGAAAATTAACCTTAATTTTATTTACTCGATTTGCAAAGGCCTAAGGTGTAGAATAATTTTATCTTTTATACTTCAAGAGTTCAATAGTAATTGCATATGTTTTGTAGCATTAAAAGTTTAGTTATCAAAATGTTGATTTTAAACATCATACGTAAGTGCAGAAAAATCATTTTATTTAGTTATCTATTTATCTTTTTATTGTTATTTATATCTTAGCATTCGACATTAGAATACAATAGAATAGTTTCAATGTAAGGAAAAGATTGGAGGCATTCCGAAAAAAAAGAGTTCATCGTGCGTTCACCGTTCACTTTGCGCACGCGTTTGAGCTTCATTTCCGCTCTACATTTGCTCACCGTTCAAACATCGTTTATCTCGTTTATCAAGTTGCGTTCAGCATTCACACGTCGTTCAATCACCATTCACTCTGCGTTTCTTCACCTTTCGGACAGCGTTCGTTCACCATTCAGGTAGGTAAGTAGAACATTTCAGTGACCGTATGTACAAAATTTATACACTTTATAGATCAGTATGAAATTTACCTTGTGTATATAAAATCTGAGATTGTGTTTGTTATCGAAGAAACAATTAAAATGAACATATGGTTTTGACCTCAAACATGAGAAAATGTGGAAAATTTTTAAAATTTTTCACCATCATGTGGCCCCAATGTATGCTTTTAAACGAAAAAAAATTGCCGGTTTTAAAACAAGTAACATTAGTGTTCTTCATTGGTTACTAGTTTTTATATTTTTGATATCAGAGCAGGGGAACGGGGTCTAAACCTAACCTAACCTTTTCTTTCATAACCATTGTCATATCTTACAATAGAATTTGGTTGGTCATTGGATGATAGATGTTCATGTCACAAATATAATAAGACTGTATCATTATTAAGTATGTGTGAGTTTTCTTATTTTGGTTCTGTGCAGGTGGATTTCTATGTCTACATTTACAATTATATGACTAACAAGTGACCAATCATGGACCGATGAATTTAACTCTACTTGTACTAAATTTTATGCATGTTTTTTAAGGGTCCTCCACACCATGTGACTTGTGACGTACATAGAGAAAAAATACTTTTACTTCCGGTATTACTTAGATTTAACATCAGCGAATTGCCTGGAAACCGCTTGTAAGAGAGTCATCAGAAGAGAAAGTAGGACACTCATAACAATGAACACATGACATGGTCACGGAGTGACCGATAGAAAAAGATATTCGTTTTTTTTTTATAAAAGACACACAAATGACTGGGTTATTATATAATAATTCGTTGCCGGTATGACGGGAACTTTTAGGTTATTTATACTTTCAGGCTTATCAACCGACTGACATAAATATCGTTAACAGAGTCTGCGTTGAAAGTTTATATTTTTGCACACTAGTTTGTGCTTTTCAGTAATACAACATCTTATTGTGTTTATAAATATTAATAAAATAGTACGCGTTTCTAGTTTTCCTCTTTTACACGTATCTTTGTCTCGTTCACTGTTCAGTAGCCAGTAACTGATGCGGAGACTTGCCAAAGTTTTTGAGTCCTGGGCAACAGGAAAGACAACTCCAAGAAGGAACTTTGATACCAATGATTTTGAAAATATTTTTTCTACAGTAGTATATTTTATTTTAATTCAATTTTTCGGTGTAATCTAATTTATTGATGTTTCTTCTATACAAAATTAGTCTTCCTTGATTTTTCTCTAGATGTATTTGAGAAAAAATGAGTTTTATTTCTTTTTTATAAATTAAATTAATTTCTCTAAAAAAATATGTTGATCGCTAAAATTTACTTTTTATGGTTATTTTGTGAGCATAAAAACATACAATAGGATAGGACAAAATTTTTGGTCCTACAAATGAAAACTCTCTGGGAAAAATATTTTGAAACTTGTGAAATTATTATTTAAAAATTCCGTATAAATTACATTTTTATCCCTGGTTAGTTTTTAAAGGTTGATATGCTTGTTAAAAATAATGCTCAATAATATGAGAACTTAAGCTGTGAGTGTGTGGAGGAAGCTTAAGTACTCATGCACTACATCAAGTTAGAAACCCTCCAAATTCCCTATCCTTAGCTTCTTTTTTGCCTTTACGGTAACAAATTCATTCTAATATTCGACATTAGATTCAATCCATGTTTTTTTTTTTCATTTACAACATAAATACGTAAGACAAGTTGTACATTGATCTTGTCTTTGTAACTAATTATATTTAGTAACGGTCCTCTGGCAGCCTTATTGATATTTCATATTTATATGTTATCTTTCCTTTTCGATAAAGTTGAATGTCTTTATATTTCGTGCTTTTCTATGTCTGCTCGTCTGAATGAGTGTTATGAGCGTGATCTTCGAGTTTCTTTTTCTTCTTCCACAAATACAACATGTAAAAGGAGAGCGAACCAGAGAAGGGTCCTTCCCATGCCCCTCCCCTGTGAAAATATGAAGGTCTAAATATGGGATCTTTTATATTAGCCAGACCCCAGGGCAATGTACTCTTATTCAGAAATACATAAAATAGCATTATTCGTTTTTTCCTATTTTCTCCGGGCTAGCTAAATGGGTTCCCGGTCTTGTAACATAAATTCCTTTTAACAGTGGAAGGGTCCCTCCCATACCCCTCCCCTGTAAAAATATGAAGATCTAGATATGGGATCCACGCTGTTCGCCAGCCCCCCGCGCAATGTCCTCTGCTTATTAAAGCATTAAACGTTTTTTTTGCAATTTTGCCCGCGCTAGCTAAATGGGTTCCCGGTCTTGTAACATAAATTCCTTTTGACAGTGGAAGGGTCCCTCCCATTCCCCTCCCCTGTAAATATATGAAGATCTAAATATGGGATCCACGATGTTATCCAGCCCCCCGGGCAATGTACTCTTATAATTATAGCATTATACGTTTTTTTCCAATTTTGAATAGGCTAGCCAAATAGGTTCCCGGTCTTGTAACATAAATTCCTTTTGACAGTGGAAGGGTCTCTCCCATACCCCTCCCCTGTAAAAATATGAAGATCTAAATATGGGATCCAGGATGTTATCCAGCCCCCCGGGCAATGTACTCTTATAATTATAGTATATTACTTTTTTTTCCAATTTTGACCGGGCTAGCTAAATAGGTGTCCGGTCTTGTAATATAAATTTCTTTTGAGGTTTGAAAGGTCTCTCCCATATTCCTCCCTTGTAAAAATATAAGAGTCTAAATATGGGATCCAGGATGTTATCCTTACCCTGGGTAATTTACTCTTATGTACAGATACCTTTTTTTCCAATTTTGACCGGGCTAGCTAAATATTCATCATTTTAATCAGGTTAGCTGCATTGGTTTGGGGTCCTCACTCTTCTTCTTTAAGTGATGTCTTTGTTTTTCTTCTTAAACACGGATTATAATACGTTATTAAGGTTTTTTGAAAAAAAAATTATTAGGACATTTACGGTAATTTGAATAGCGAACGGCAGACAGCCTGCGGTTAGCCATTCGAATGGCGAATAGCGAATAGCGAATAACCATCCAACTTCTGATTGCCTGAAAATAGCTGAGATAAGCAAAAAATCCCAATATATCATAGATATAAAGTTGAAACTATTCATTAGTTACCCTTATTCCAGCTATAATTAACATGATTGAATGTCATTATACAATTATGGACTTCAGTGTAGGTCGATATGTGGTTATAAGGACTCATGGCAATTGATATTGACCGAAGACACAGAAAGTGTCTGTGTCTGAGGTCAATATCAATTGCCATGAGTCCTTATAACCACATATTGACCGTTCACTGAAGTCCATAATAGTTATATTATATAATCACTCAAAGTGAATGCACTAACACAGTCCTAACTAAACAGACTTGGCTGTCATTACGTCACAATGGTTAAAAACACGCTTCATATACTATATGACGTCACGTTTTTACGTAATTTCCATGCAACCGAACGCTGTTTCGTGCGTTATCATTTTCCGCCGACGCGCTTTCGCGTCGTTATCACAAAAGGAGGAATATCACGTGACGTCCTTTCAGCCAATGAAAATTAAGAAAATAATCTTCTTATATAATATTGTGTATTAATGTGCTTTTGTTCACTTTCGTCATTTCTCTGGTCAATAACTGTCAACATGTTCACTCAACTCAAGTTCTCATGTCTTCTCTAGTGATTAAAACAACACGAACTTATAAGTTACAGAAAGCATTTCTTCATTTTAAAAGATTTATTATCATTAGTGGAAAAGTTGTGGATATAAAAATTTATCTTATACGAAAGACTCGTATATTTGAAGAAGTGTCTTCGTTTATCAAGGTATCTGTATTGGCTACTTCAAGACAGATGTTATCTCCAACCCTTCCTTTCAACCGTTTTTGGAGAAAGTAATGCCTAGCAATAAGATCTCCAAGAATGATTTCTTACATAAGACTACGTATGCCTACCTACAAATGCAGTTGTAACTTACCATGAATTTCAAAGTAGCCTTGCCTAGCATGTTTTGTACTGGCACCATATAAAGAGTTAATTTTGACGATCCCATCATCCTAAAAACTTTCAGTCAGAAGTTTGTTTGATATAAAGCTCCAGCAATTGTCACATAATGTTTTCAATAACACCGATAACAAAATTTCTAAATTTTTAACCTACTATAGAAATAGGTAATATTTTGCGGTTCCGTTACAAGGTCAGAAAATCACTTAGAGAAAATTATATAATTAATTCGAGAATAACCCCAATGTTTTATATTTTTTCTGTACAGGGAAAATATTACGTTGAACTGGAATACCATTGCTTGTTTAATTCAATACGAGATCCATCGGAGTTATAAATATATTTTTATGTTGTGGTTATAAATATATTTTTATGTTTTTTTAAAATGCAATAAGCACATTTAAAATGAATTAAATTGAGAAGATGATAATATATTAAAGATGCCTTTAAAAAAAATTTAGAAAATGTAATTTTACTTTTGAAATTATATAATATGTATAAGGTCACGTCAACGTACTTTTAAATTTACAGTTATATATCACTATATGTTTAAGCTGTCAATTTCAAAAATAAATAATCGTCTTTTTGTTTCATGGTGTGATTAAAATATAAGCTTGCGTGATGAAGGCATTTATGCATAAATTTTTATATATCACATCAAATCATCCCACTGATTTTGATTCAATGTTACCCCATACAAATCATTATTCAAAGTAAAATGCATGTACACCGAACTTTTCAATGAAAACACCAAATTTATGTTTATTGCTGAATTTATTTTGTTTTAACTTTAACATGTTCAACATTATAAACATGTTTGATCATGTGCTCGACAGTGTTGACCCTACAGCACCTGGTCTCTCCACTTTCCCGTGTCTGATTTACAAGTAAATGTTATTTAAACTGTGCTGAAGAAAACATATTATAAATATTTACAAAGTGGACGCAAAAATGCAAGATACCATTCTCATGACGCCGATTCAGATTAAAAATGGCGCGGATATTACAAGTAGCCCGGATGTTGTCTACCCATGATGCTCAGCCAGATTCTTGGTATATTGGGCCAACTTAGAGTCGCTGTCAATCCTCCAACAAATACATTTTCTCCTTGTAATAGTTTTATGATATAACAACAACGGTTAGTCCAACAGTGGCCCGATTATACATAACCACCTATCAATATTCTGTGGACAACTGTTGGCCTAATAATAACCCAACAGCGATAATACAACCATAATGTAAGATGGGGCCAACGATGTTCTGCTATTTTGGTTATAGAGCCTCGGCTCTATAATTATGTTATCATTGAAAGTCAAACACTACATTATATTGAAGCCATTTAACTGATGTTAATAAATTGCTTAAAATTTGCAACAAGTACCAGGAACTCTAAACACTATTTTACAATTACTAAGTTTCTTTTTTTTGCAATTCAATTAATTTTTTTAAGACATTTGGCTAATAAGCAAGGCAAATTAACTTTCAAAAGTGTTACGTATAGCTTAACAGTATTGACTAGAAGTCCGTGTGCTTTATACAAGTAGAACATGTGTTTTTGTTTTTACCAACATGTACGGCCATGCCATTTGTGTAAAGAATAAAAACGAATTTTAAAGTGTGTGCATGTATTCTTGTGTAATTATAACTATTATTGATTCAGTTGGGAAGTAAATACCGTAAAATTTTAGTGCTTTGCTTTAATTCTGCAACAAAGTAAAATTTCAAATGATGGATAACTCTGTATTGTCGATCAGAAACTCAAGATGGATATGGAGATAACGAACGTTATTCAATATCAAAGCCCATAAAACAATACAAAAAAGGAGCAAAGCAAGCACGGAACCTCCGACACATTAGAGGTCGGATCAGGTGTCATGGAGGAGCAACTTTTTTATGTCAACTTCAGAGTACTTGTGTGTGCAATCAGAATGTGTTTCAAAAATAATAATGCAAATGACCCATGACGAGGTAATTGAATTTACAAGTTTATATTTTTATTGAAAACGCAGATGTCAATGATATCCTAAGAAAGCATGGACTTTAATTCATCGTGGGGAATGGTTTTGTAAAAAGCTGAAAAGTCGTGTTTTTAAGCTGAATATTTTGGTAAAATCTTGTTATTTCAAATTGTCCAAAAGTTCTTTGGAATTTTTGAGAATCCACATCTGATTCACATCACAAATATACCGTTGCTCTCAATACTCTCAATATCTTGGTGAGCAATGATGAAATTTATACTTAGGTCACATTTAAGCCGATGGTCGGGCAACTGAATTTTTTGGTCTTGTTGCCGACATGAGTAATTAGACTCACGGAGCAGTCACATAAATTCATAGGAACACCGATAACTCGGATAAATGACACAAAAAAATCTTTTTTTAGAAATAGGCAATATTTTCATAGATTTCAGACTCATATAAGTGACGTGAGTAATGTTTGCAAGGCAAAGTGGCAGAATTTTGTAAAACTGCAACTCAATGTTGAAAATGTGTGCAAAATTTTGTATAGAATTGCACAGAAAAAAAGATAAATGGTGCACATCTAAGCAGCAAGGAATACTCAAGATTTCTTTCATCTTACGGATTAATTATTTATGCTATTTTCTTTCAAAAAATGTATATTAATCCATTCATCAAAATTTTGCTTCTGTTATGCATCCTTAAAAGGTTAAATCTTCACAAATCGGCCAACCGTCGCCCAATCTTCGAGCTATGGTTTGAACTAAACCGTGGGCCGCAATTTTGGACATCCTTATTGTCAAACGACGTACGACCAACTTAGTAAACTGACAGCCGATGGTTTGAGGGTGATCGAAGGTTGGTCGATGGGTAACATCAATTGAAGAAATCGGCCACTGATGCAGAAAAAATTATTACTTCAACCGAGGAACACAAAAGAGAGGTCAAAGTCGGGCAAGACAATGGCCGAGGAATTTTTGTCACCCAATGAATCCCATTTTTGCTTCAAAAACATTTCACCCTTGATCGTTTTGTAAATGTTACCGGAGTTTTACTGAAACCCGCAATGTATCTTTTTGTAGGGATTGTTTTATTTATTTTCTTTGGGGGAGTGAGATTTTTTTTTTTGGAGTGGGGGTGTTATCTCGTAAAATCTAACTGTTATTAATGTGGTTGTTTCAGCTTTGAATTACTATGTATAAACTGAATCAACGTGATTTTTACGAGTAAATTTACCCTATGTATTTTTTCTATCTTTAAAATGTTTCAAGACATAACTACTTCATTAACTGTCTTTAAGGGGAAATTTACCCCATAAAGTCTTGCTATCGTTATATGCATATATGTATTGTCAATTTCCTCTCTTAAAGTTTTCAAATCAGTTTCGTTTTGACGCTATATTGTCTATGTACTAGAAACATTATGAATTTTTAAAATCCTTTTAATGGGAGGATACGGAAATATCGAACAGTATTCAATATCAAATTCCATTTAACGATACAAAATTGGAGCAGAGCAAACTCGGACCTCCGTAACATCGATAACATCAGAGGTGTGATTGGGTGCCATGGAAGAATCAGCATTTCCTGCTGACCAGAAATAACAAGAAAATATAGTAAATAACTTATAAAATTCTGTCTTTTGTTGAATTTTGTCATTACCTGAGAACAAAATGCTTAAAACAGAATAACAATCTGTTTTGTTTTTAGAATGCGTTGTTGGTTTTATGGTTGAAAAAATGAACTTGTCAGCAAATAAAATCTATTATTTAGTCAAATGCTGACTAACAGTGAAACCATAATTAAAACACATTGAATAGAAGACGGATGTTTTCGTAATTTCTTGATTAATAAGTGGAGCATAAGGCGGGTTTGAGTGTGTCGGGTTTGCCACTCCCTACATGGTTTCTGATCTCACCACTGATATTTTGGAGGTCTGTAATTGCTCTGCTCCAATTTTGTAATGTTGAATGGACCTTTGAGCTCGAATACTGTTCGTTATATCTGAACATTTCAATAAATATCTGACAGCTTAACTGTGTAGACATTCATAATAAAATCTAACTAACATCCGATTATTTACCAAAGAAATTTTAGAAAAAGATAACGTTTCTTCCTTAAGTTAAAATTAAATTATGCAATAGAATAAAAAACATGTAACTTTCGTAGAACTGAAAGAAAGTTAAAGCAATTATGGAGCTTAAAAGGTTTGGAATGAGGTTGTCACGTTAACTTAATTAAATAAAAAAACCAAAATTACTTGAAAGCTCTAAGTATATTGCAATTTGAAATTCATCAGAATTATTTTGAATTTAAATTTCCCATTTTGTTAGAAGTTGAGTAATAAATTAACAATGCCAATGAGTAAGGGCAAGTATAGTTGTTTTATACATAATTGAGCATGCATAGATTATGTGAGTAATGAAAATTTCTTTTGGTTTATGAAATTTAACATTGCCTTTTTCCTTTTTTAAAAATTATTTTAAGTATTTTACATTTTCTTTTTTTGTCAAAAGATCACCACCAATTTCACACATATGAAATTGCAAGAAAATATTTCTCTGATTCCGAATACAAAATTAACAATATATATGTTACAGTAAATATGTGAAATCAGGAATTTCATATATTTCCTAAACCATTCAGTAAATACATGTATTTACTGACCGTTTTAGGAAATACATATAATTACTGAATAACTAGGAAATTCATGTATTTACTGAAAATTTTAGCCCTTTTTACACGTTTTTACTGAACAAATATGAATGACTATGCATATCCTTAAAAATATCAGTATCAAAACAAAATTGATACTAATATGCTTGTTTTAAAGCAATGTCTCTACAAAGCTGACTTTATGCATTACTTTGAATACTCAGTGCTTTCTTTTTTCTAAAGATGTTGCTATCCTCTTGTGTTGTTATAGGTATTTTACAAACTTTTATAAATTTCAATTCATACCCAATACAAAAATATCTTTTGGAAGAATGTTTTTCAGGTGTGGAGCTTTTATCATCAGACTGTTGCATTTAAACTAGTATTTAACAAAATTTTTATCATAAAATTTTATCAAAAATGTACGATTTTAAAATGGTGACATATACAGTACTTCTGTTTAGTCGAGTCTTGCATCTCTAAAATTATTGTAACATAGATATGTTTTACAATAATCAGTTAAGTCAAACATTTATTTTCTACTTTGAACCATTAAAAGATTCATCTTGAATTACTTACTTTAATTTCGTTACATTAAATGTGTTTGTATTTTACAAGATATTTTTTGAATTCTTCAAGAGTCAGCATAAGAATTTTTTCAATTGCAAATGACCCAGAGTTTTAAATGCACAGTCAATCATTGCAAAGTGGCATTGTATGAATATCTATAATAAAGGAAAAAATGTCTTGAAGCGACTTTAATTAGCTTTTCTAAAATTGAAAAAGTATAAAAATAATTTACATAAAGTATGCAGTGAAAACACATTCCTGAAAATGAAAGCAATGTATCATTATGTTTTTTGTGTGCTTGTTTTGTTAATATTTACAAATAATGCACTTTTAAATTGATGAATAAATAGAGGGGTATTTCAAATATAATTTCTTCATATAATGTACTAACTATTATTAACATTAAATATACTATGCATCTGTAAATATTTTAAATCTCATAAAAAAACACAGTCAGTAAATACTTGTAAAAAGTATTGAAAATTTCAGTAAATACGTGTATTTCCCAAGGAGAAAAGAAATTTCGTGTATTTCCGAAAATTCAGGAAATACATGAAATTCCTGATTACACTTATTTACTGTAACATATACATATCAAACGAAAGATATTTAGTCTTAACGTCAATATATTTCTCAAACCTAAAAAAAACAATTAAAAAACATGTAAAAAATATTGTTTCTACGTTGTCTTGCAGAAGTCTACAAGAGGTAGCTTTGCGTATCAATCACAATTTATTGGAGGGAGATGGTCGACGATTTTTTCGACCAAATTTAGCTATGAATGTAGCTACCCTTTCTTCGCTGAAAATTATATATTTTAAAATAATTTTGAATACTCAAAAATGTCGCTGGAATTCATTTCATTGTTGTGCAACACGGACATAAAATATGTTCTGATGATAATTTTTAATAATGAATTCATTTTGTTTACAAGTGCTTCAAATAGAAGATTGGCTGTTCCTGACTGTGTTTTAAAGGTACTTGGACACAGATTTGAAGTTAATATTTTCTGTATAATATCACAAATAATATATTTTAATAGCATTTCACACAAAATTTAATGAAAATTCTTTTTTCAATAAAAAGTTAAAAAACTTTAAATTTTTGTGGCGGGTTTGTTTGACAAATCCTTGCACTTTCACAAATTTTAACGTTATTCTTCATTCTTAGGAAAAGGGGCAATCTTGATGTGTATTATTAAGAAATATTAAAACTTATATCCAGAAAAAATAATTTTATTCAGAGTAGAAATGTTAGAAAGCAAAACTCCTTCACAAATATTGTCGTTCCGTTGTGTAGAGTTTTTGCTATTCGATCACACTCGTGTTATGTACACAGTTTTTGTAAACAGGGCAAGAGCTCTGTTGTTGTTTGGTGTTTACGATTCACAGGGTGTGTTCAATCGCCGAAGTCTGTTCACCACAACTGCACGGACTGACAATATATTGCGTGTTTGTTTTGCTTTCGAATTTGTCTACTCTGGTTTTTTATGGATTCTAGTATTAATATTTTTCATTATTACACACCAATATATATCACTAACTGGAAGTTAGGAAAGATTTTTCAACTAAAATTAATCTAGAAAGGACTTGAAAAAAAAATTTCAGAAACCTAAATTTACGACTTCTTTTCTGGCCAGTTAAGTCTACCCATTCTTTGATGAAAATTGTAAAGCAATGAAATTTGTCACCCTCTTTGTACCCTTTTCTCAAGAATCAGCACAAAAAGTTGTAGGCAAATGGCCTTATTATTTTTTTCATTTAAATAAGGACAATGTACAAATACATCAAGCAAGATCTGTAAATGATGACAAACCGTTAATGGATGAATAATAATCCAAGTATATTGGTTTTTCAATTACAGCATACATACAATATATATTATTTATAACACGTATTTTTAAATAATGCACGAAAACATTTTAGAACTAGTTCTGATATAGTATTGATTTAAAATTTATAAAAAAAAAAAAAAAGTGTATTCTTGAAATACCTAAACAGACCTTTGTAAATATTCTAATTTTTTTATTCATTATTTTACACCGAATCATCTTAGCATGGAAATAAATTGAAGGTTGTTACAATGCGTGGTAATAAATTCGTTTTATTAGCTGTAGTTTTCTCTTCTAAAATTCATATCATCTTATAATTTAAAAGAATAAACAAATTTATTCTTTGTGTGGACAACAGGCCTGTAGGTCGCTTAGAAAAAAAATGAATCGTTAAAAAAATAGAGGTAAGGAACTCTTTCCATAGAGTACCTGCTTTCGTCAATAAAATTCTTTAAAAACAAATGCCTAACATTTTTTTCTTTCTATTTAAATCTATTCATATATAAACAATCTTTATTGCTACCAAATTTCATGCCGTAATTCCGTATACTTCTTGAGATATTCTGAAACCAATTCGAAAATTAACCTTAATTTTATTTACTCGATCCATTTGCAAAGGTCTGAGATGTAGAATAATTTTATCTTTTATACTTCAAGAGTTCAATAGCAATTGCATATGTTTTGTAGCATTTAAAGTTTAGTTATCAAAATGTTGATTTTAAACATCTTACGTAAGTGCAGAAAAATTATTTTATTTAGTTATCTTTTTATCTTTTTATTGTTATTTATATCTTAGCACTTGACATTAGAATACAATAGAATAGCTTCAATGTAAGGAAAAGATCGGAGGCATTCCGAAAAAAAAAGAGTTCATCATGGGTTCACCGTTCACTTTGCGCACGCGTTTGCGCTCCCTTTGCGCTATACATTTGCTCACCGTTCAAACATCGTTTATCTCGTTTTATCAAGTTGTGTTCAACATTCACACGTTGTTCAATCACCATTCACTCTGCGTTTCTTCACCTTTCGAACAGCGTTCGTTCACCATTCAGGTAGGTAAGTAGAACATTTCAGTGACCGTATGTACAAAATTTATACACTTCATAGATCAGTATGAAATTCACCTTGTGTATATAAAATCTGAGATTGTGCTTGTTATCGAAGGAACAATTAAAATGAACATATGGTTATGCCCTCAAACATGAGAAAATGTGGAAAATTTTTAAAATTTTTCACTATCTTGTGGCCCCAATGTATGCTTTTAAACAAAAAAAAATGCTGGTTTTAAAACAAGTAACATTAGTGTTCTTCATTGGTTACTAGCAACTGTGACATGTTTTTATATTTTTGATATCAGAGCAGGGGAACGGGGTCTAAACCTAACCTAACCTTGTCTTTCAGAACCATTGTCATATCTTACAATAGAATTTGGTTGGTTATTGGATGATAGATGTTCATGTCACAAATATAATAAGACTGTATCATTATTACATATGTGTGAGTTTTCTTATTTTGGTTCTGTGCAGGTGGATTTCTAAGTCTACATTTACAATTATATGACTGACAAGTGACCAATCATGGACCGATGAATTTTACTCTACTTGTACTAAATTTTATGCATGTTTTTTTAAGTACTCATGCACTACATCAAGTTAGAAACCCTCCAAATTCCCTATCCTTAGCTTTTCTTGGCCTTTACGGTAACAAATTCATTCTATTATTCGACATTAGATTCAATCCATGTTTTTTTTTTCATTTACAACATTAATACGTAAGACAAGTTGTACATTGATCTTGTCTTTGTAACTAATTATATTTAGTAACGATCTTCTGGCAGCTTTATTGATATTTTATATCTATATGTTATCTTTCCTTTTCGTTAAAGTTGAATGTCTTTATATTTCGTGTTTTTCTATGTCTGCTCGTCTGAATGAGTGTTATGAGTGTGATCTTCGAGTTTCTTTTTCTTCTTTCACAAATACAACATGTAAAAGGAGAGCGAACCAGAATTCTGACCTTTGTAACATTAATGTGAGGGGATTTTCTTTTTTATTTTCTTTAGACCAACTAAAGAAAAAGGACAGGTTTAACGATTGCGTCGCATGCTCAGAATATTGCTTGAGTTAACATTTATAAATAATTTGAGAATAAACCCTTTGATCTATAGTTTATTCTGTACAAAAAAAATTACGTTGAATGAACATAATAATATGAACTGATGCATATGAGTCGGTTTTAACTTTGGGCCCAGAACAACTAACTATTTGCGTTGTCCTTCTAATCTCAGTACAGATCGGACACAACCCAATACTAGAGCGAACCCCAAAAGCGAACTTTTGTTTCTGTGTCCGCTTGAGCGCGCTCAGTGTTTATTCATTGCTAAGTGTCGATCGGAAGCACAAAATAGATTCTGCAAGCGACTATAGGAGAACTTTTATTAAAAGATCAGAGTATCAAACTATATTCTTTTACGCATTATAATCAGAAAGCAAGAATAGTTTCTGGATGAATGCAATTTTCGTTTGTTTCCATAAATATTTTGATAAATGAGTAAACAGTGTTAGCTAGAAAAAATAGTGATATACAGGAAAATAAACATTTCCTATGGAAGTTGATATCATTTCTTAAACAAAGACTATGGAAATATTTCTTATTAATTTTGTGTGACCTTTCGTAATGGGACACTGTGATGCATCGTATATACACCGTGTTACACGGTGCACCGAAACCCTGGCTCCAAAAAAACTGACAAGGTTCCAGGTCTACGTATAAACTGAACTTTGAGTCCACGGGACCCCGTGTTCTTCGGGGATAACGCATGGCATGTACTATAGCTGAAGAAGTCAATATATTATGAAATCCAATATAATGTAAAAAAAAGAAAAAAGCACTGCAAATGTTAATTTTTCTTTTAGTTTAATTTTCTTTCTTTTTCTTTTCTTCATCCGTTACTCAGTTTAAATAATTCTCAACCTGACTGCCCAGAATGTGACTTCTGAAATCTTGAATTTTTTACCCTTTGTTTAATCTGGACGCAAAATGTAACAATGCAAAACTTAAAAATCCAAGAACAGTGTTTTTATATTTTGCGTTATAACATTTTGCTTCGAGTGAAAACAAAATGCTAAAACGAAAAATGAAATATTTCTTAAAATATGTTGTGACATATTGCGGTATACATTCTGCGTTGATCTCAGCTTAGAATTCTATCAAGCAAAATGCAATAATCCCGTTTTTTTTTTTTTACATGTTGCGTTGATATATGTATCACATTGGCCATGAAACAAAGCTTTGATTGGAATGTTGTTATCTTGTTGTAATATGGGGATTTCTAATTTTTTTTTAAAAATAAACTCATACAAATTCAAATTATACAAACAGTCAATTTATTCTCATCGAACTGAGTTTCCGGATTTTATATAGATTAGACTCTTGAAAGGAGAATATAAGCATATAATCATATGATTGAACCATAATATAAAATCATTGAATATATATCTTGGAAATGTATTTCCAGGACATTGAAAACCTAAAAATTTTGTTCAAAAAAATTTCGTTAAATTGTTTGTGTAGTTTTAGAGCTAATATTGTAAAAGATAAGTATTATGAGATAAGTGACAAAGGAAATTCAAAATATTGAAAATATAGTATAAAGATCACAATCCATCAAGCAGGGGTTAGGGTTATGCTTAGAGGATATCCGATGTCCCGGGTATAAAAGTTCCTTTTTTATCATACTAGCTATTGTCTTGCCACTTACACAAATACGTAGTACTGTCCGTTGATCTTTGAACCCAACATTGCACGACCCTCCAATCAACGTATTCCTACATTAATATTATTATATAGGCTCAGCCACCGTCTTTGCATTCTTCGAGTTTTTAAAATTATCTACTTTAAAGTTTCAAATTTAATTACTACTATAGAGTTTCTTGTCATCATCGGGAAATGACGGGAAGATCTATGAACAATTCAGTTTGTGAATAATGGCCGTACAATTATGAATTATGAAGCATGAAAAAAGTCAGTCAGCATTTGACGTAATGAAAATTTATTTTTGTTGAAAAGGTCATTGTATGGATTATAGGACTTACAAAATTATGATTTGAAACGAGACTGCTTGTTTCATCACTTGTTTATCT